>SGPM01000070.1:0-36488 GCA_004802725.1 Antrodiella citrinella
CCCGGCTGCTGCACGATCCCCACGCGCTGCCCCAGTCGCCCGATCTCGTCGTTGTAGTCCCGCGGGACGTCGACGCCGGTTCTGCGTTTCATGTAGCGGGTACGCGCGCGTGTGATCAGTTCTTCGAGGACGGGCTGCGGCGATTTGAGCACCTGTCAAAGAGATATCGGACGGAATCACGTACGAGTCCTTTCGCAGCAAACGGAGCCTTATGTTGCGCGTCTTGGTACAGCTGGAGGACCTTGTCCAGCTCTTGCAGAGCGTATGGTACCAACGTGCAATCAAGTGCAGAGCAAGTGAAGAACGCCAAGGCCACCTACAGGCACTGTCAGCATCAATAGAAACCCGTAGAAACGACAAACGTACCGCAGCAGAGAAAGAGTTCATCCAAAACTGGGAGAACCGCGTACTCAGCTCCGGCTCCCATCGGTACAATGTGTATACTGTCCAGATGAGGTTGCAGCAGCTAGTGTACACTGCTAGAACGGACGCGGAGTACTTCGAGCTGACGACGTTGAAACCTTCCGTCGCGTTCATCGCACGTGTAAAGTAGCTCCTGTGCAGCTGTAGGATTGCTATAACGGTTCATCAGAACAAACCGGGACGAGCGGATTACCATGGGTACGCACCGATCTCCCGCGTGCACGCTATCATGGCCTGCTGAAGAGACTTGGGATGTGCAGGTGCCATACCGTCATGATCAATCATGCGGAATGTATTGGGCACATCAAAGTCTCGAATCTTGCTATCCATGGCGAGGATGTCGGGGTAGGGGGGCTCCACTGGAGACGCTACGATCTCAGTCACCGGAAGGATGCAATTCAGTTGGAAGTCATGCAGCCATTTGTGATCTGTGAGGAACAACACGTGGTCAGGCTCGAATTCTGTTCATCATATGCGGCAACGTACAAAGCAAGCCCAAGGGCGAATCGATGGGCAGGTTGTCGTCAGGTTGCTTCGCATCAATGTGACGCAAGTTAAGGGACGGCGGACGGCGAAGCATGAGAGACTTGTGGACAGCATATCAGTTGGACGAGATAACATAACGGCACAAGCAGTACACACCAGGCGAGCGTCCATGCCTACGATATCCCACAAGAGTGTGCGTCTTCTGTCTAGCTCCTCCGGAATGACCTTGGATCTGACCCCATCGCGATCTGCATCAAAGGAAAAAGTTCAGGGAGTGTTAAGCTACACAAAAATCATACTCACGCAAGCCGATCTATGAGCGAAGAACAACAAAGTTAGGAAGCGAAACGGAATATAGTAGCGGAAAGAGACTCACTGAGAGTGCAAGTTTGGTCATGAGTCCCTATCATCGCGACAGTCACGTGAGTGGCCCGATTCTCTCGGAGAGGGAATGTGACCCACCATAATGCCCCAAGCGTACTCCACGGCCTTCTTTTCATCTGAGAACATTAACAGGTACCATTCCATGAAGAACTGCAAGGCATGTCAGCGTGGGAGTCCGGATTACACGGATAAAGTTAGATGGAAGAAGCACGCACGAGAGCATTGACGGCGTCAAAGCTAGTGTCGTCCATCACGGGAACTTCGCACAGGGCCACCCGTGCGAGGTGATGATATCGTTCCGCATCCTGGCGTCCATTCGATGATTCCGTGTCCACTTTACACCCAATCGCAAGGATCATCAGGAATAGGCCAAGGCGATGTGGAAGCAGGGCAGGCAGCGGCGAGTTATATGCGCTGTGTATCAGATTCGGTAGGAATGTTTCACCGTCGATGTTAAACCTGCAAACAGTGATACTTCAGGTTCGATGCAGATGTGAGCAGATGATAGACGCACTGCCAGAAAGCATGGATTCTAGCCTGTCTGCACAGATACTGCGCTTCTGACGGCGGAGGTAGCATATCACGTATTCGCTGTCGCATGCCCGGGTTTAATTCCTGAGATATCGACCAAGGTGAAGGGAATGAGCGACTGAAATGAACAAAGTCATCGGGAAATGCGTCTTCATCTCCGCGGGGGCCAAGGGTGGTCTGCTCGGCCTGTGGTGTGGAACTAGAGGACCCTGCGTGACCAATGAAGGCCATGCAATCGTCTTTCGCAGCTGCATGAGCTTCCGCAGAAGCGGCGGCCAACTGCTGCTCGACTCCGAAAAGCTCTGGGGATTTCTTGATTAACAGCAGCTCTTGAGCGAGCAGCGGATGCTCGCTCGGAGAGAGTTGGGACTGCAGCGACCGGAGCGCCTCCTCCAACTGACGTATACGTTCGCTCATCGACTTGATCTTGTCGTGTAGTTGTTCGGTGTTTGCGAGTATGAACCTGCTGATGTATCAGTCAAGCCTGCATGACAGTTATGCACATATGGTACGACCTGCTGCCTTTCCCGCCCGTAAGTGCACCGTCGGGACAGATTTCGGCACATCCTCTCTTGCAGCAAGACTGGCAAGGAAATACCCTATCGCACTGGGGATTTCGAGCATAAACATTCAACGAGTGACCCAGTGTCCATAATTCACACCTTGAGTTTCAATCTAAATATCACGACTGTCAAAACAAATCACATCGAAAGGTCACAGGTACGCACCGCCTGCATTCTCCACACGATAGAGGACGCTTTCTCGTCTTCTTCGTCGTCCCTTCAACATTCGAATCCCCCTCTAACAAAAGTCCGGAGGGACCGGCGATGGGTACAGCATAGGGACGGTGTCCGTCGTCGACATCTTTGAGAGCTCGCGGTCGTTTTGGAGGACGAGGCTCCATGTCGACGCTGTCGAAGGCGTCGGTATAGGCCTGCATGATGGGCTGATGAAGGGGAGGATGGAGGTGGGTGAGGAAAGAGGAATGTCCGCAACTCCGTCTTTGTCGCATTTGATCGCAATGCCTGTTTATGGATCTCCCGGCAGTAACCGAGTTTGCCGCATGGCAGCCGGACATATTGCCATTTGGGCACTCGATACCTTTTCGGAGCCTTGGGAAAGAATTGCCGGTAATTAGAGATGTCGGAATACGAGAGGGATAGCGCTGCCTGAGCCTGCCTCTTTCTCCTACTTCGAGGTGATGATATTCGCTTCGCCGTCTGGGTACGAGACGAGTTATTCGCATGTCATGGCCTCGTTGTGACATCATCAACTAGCAGCAGAGCCTGAGATATATTGAACTGAAAGATGGCCCGGAGGCTATCGCTACAACTTGGGCTAGTACGTATTTATACATAAGCCCATCGTCGCTCACAATACATAGGCCAGGTCCCTTTGTATCGTGATATTCATGTATTCAAACGCGGCATGCTATCACACATAGGCGCTTGTACAGTCCAACAACTCCCTCTCATCCTTCGAGTTGTAAGCATAGAGTATCGTTTTGGTACGATGACGGCTCACTATGAGTTAAGTCGAGTACTATCCCCCACTCCACCCCGTTTGTTGAAGGCCGCATGTATCGTCGCAAGTCGCTTCCGTCTAACACAAGCTCTGACAAGTCTCTGACAGTCATAGGGTAGTCGGGAGCTCTCTGAGTCCAGACATTACACGTCATCCACAGATACAGAACTGAGGCTACAGATTAACATGCATGACCGTTGCTTGCCTCGACCACCAGTCCACGGATATATCTATGTTGCACGCCACAATAAGCCCCACAACAAGTCTGCATTGAGTCTGCATCTTCCGAATCGAATAGAAACTAGGCAATTGTCATCTCGTCAGTACCGTAGTGAAGACGTGATAAAAAGGTGGGCCATTGGTGTTATCGCGGACCATTACGGCGGGGTAGCTCATCAAATATATCGCACCGCGTTTTCACCTTGTACTGAACAGTGAACACCGGGAAGAGCAGGGATGTTACAGCGCTTCCCGGTTATAATGAGATTCGCGCGTCGCCCAAAGAGGCAACCCCTGCGAGGAACCGTAGGGAGGCGGGAAGTGGCGGCAGAGCCCGACAAACCCTAACCTAACACGTGCCGGAAGCATATTCCTGCTTCAAACTTCCTTGGTCTGCTGCAAAAGACCCTGTCAAAGTGTTTTATGTCTATTTGAAGTACTCGATATATCTGATTATGAGCGTTGTTAAGTGTTGGGTCAAAATCGCGTCGGGCCCATCGCCTCGACGAGTGCCGCCTCCCTGCTCCTCTCTGAGGGGTTATCTCTTTGAGTGATGCGCGAAAAAAAAACCGAATCTCATTACATTCGGGAAGCGCCGTAAACGACAATAACTAGCCGTCCAGACCATCCTCCGACCTGTGGCGACCAAACATGTGCGCGCCAAGCGTGCTAAGTCAGACGCGCTCGATGATTGGTCACCACGATCAGGGCACGTGAGAGTCAACATAGACGCCGGTAGATGTGTACCTCGGGCGCGCTTGACCGACGGTCTTATTGACTCTGAATCACGAAGTATGGTATGTATGTGTCCTTGGTAGGAACGATCTCTACGGGCACGCCGAAGCCCAAGAATCAGAGAGGATTTTTAACTCAGGAACGTGCTCTATCACAGAATCACCAGGGCGGTGTGAATGACTCCAGCTAGGAGCTCCCGGGACAGGTCGGGCTGCTTCGGATGACTTTCCATGAAGCAGTTCAAAACTCTATATAATACCCTTGTTTACGGCCATTCTTCACCAGCATTCACAGCGTTCCTCTCATACAACTATGTTCAAGACTGCCATCTGTCGCAGCATTCCTGCTTCTCATGCACTTAAGCCTGTCGCGGCGGCGTCGCGTCGCTCCTTCATGCGTAGCGCTCCTACCATGATGGCTGCTTTAACTAGCAAACCGGTCGATAGCAAGGGCAACATTGGTACCGAAGGTCCTCATAGGAGTACGTCGTCAATTTTTCTCGTGCGTCCAACGTTTGTGCTGATTACTTTACTTCAGAGGACATGCCTCCCATCGCCGTGGCTGCGTCGCAAGGAGCGAGTGAAATGGCGGAGGTCAAAGGAGACTGGGTCCTCTTTCACCCCGTGTACACGCCCGACGAAATGAAGGCTGTTGAGGTATGCCTCGTGTTAATCTGCACTTATCAATTTTTGACGTGCAAACCCGCGGCGCTCCTGTAGGTGATGCATCGCGACGCCAAAAACATGTCGGATAGAGTAGCGGTGTTATTTGTATGGCTGCTCAGGTATATATTTGTATTATGTTCTATTATTACATCGCATTTACAGTTACTTGCAGGAAAGGATTCGATGTCGTCTCCCGCTACAAGCATAAGGATGTACCACCTAACAATAGCATGTCTCTAGAAGAGTTACGAAAGAGGGGTTACACCATGGATGAATCCCAGTGGCTCTCTGTTAGTCCTTATGTTCTTCAACTTCTCACGCTGACTCTTACTCTGAATCTTCAAGCGATGTCTGTTTCTGGAGAGCGTAGCGGGTGTACCCGGTATGGTCGGTGCTACCTTGAGACATCTTCGAAGCTTGAGAGTCCTGGTAAGTCGTTCACCGAACTAGTCCTGTAGGTGACGTAATGAACATGTGCTCTGTCTTAAGCGACGAGACTCAGGCTGGATCCACACGCTCCTGGAAGAGGCGGAAAACGAGCGGATGCATCTCATGTGGGTTCCACACATTTGTTTCCCGCCTCCAATTGACTCACGATATTCGTTAGGACGTTCATGACGATCAAGAAGCCAGGGCTCTTCTTCCGTACGCTCATCCTTGGCGCTCAAGGCGTATTCTACAACCTCTTCTGTAAGTCGCGATTCACCATGACTCCGGTTGTTTGTATTGACTGGTTATGGTCCTCAGTCTTCTCATACCTCGTTTCACCGAAGACCTGCCATCGGTTTGTTGGTCATCTGGAAGAAGAAGCCGTATTGACCTAGTAAGTGCACTCGTACAACCGCTTCATGTCTATGCGTCATCTTACACGCGCCTACTTTAGTACCCGTTGCATTGCGGAAATTGAAGCAGGCCGTCTGCCGGAGTGGTCCAACAAACCTGCTCCTGAAATCGCCAAAGATTACTGGCGCCTGTCGTCCGACGCCACACTCCTAGACGTTCTTTACGCCATTCGGAGCGATGAGACCACCCATCGTTTCGTCAACCACAGCCTTGCCAACTTGGACCATGAGACCGACGTAAACCCTTTCGCGTTCAGGGAGCCCGACATGCACGTCAAAGGGAAGAAACTCGGGTAAGTCTCGACACTAACTAGTAACTAATCATTTTGATTTGCGACGTGCTGATATGTTGATTGTCGCGTGCAGGTTCGAGAAAGACGAAGCGGAGAAATATGTGCAAGAGTCGCACAAGATGCTGGAGAAAGCCGCTCGGGAGAAGGACGCCGAAGCTCGCTCTCACTGAACGTTGTTTTTGGTTCCCTTCCTCTCTTGTCTTGGCCCGCATTTTGTCTAACTTATAACAGCCCCCTCTCATTGCGCACTATTGATACTTTGGATGCACGGTTTTGTTTCTCCTGCTTCTTGATGCATGATGCACAGATGCTCTCCTCGCTTTTGTTTTGTTTGCCGTATGGCGCGCGATGATTCCGATGAACTCGAAGCTACAGTAAACCTCTTTGTTGGCCCATAACATCCCGGTATGTTCTATGTTCTATGTATCATAGTGACGTAGTAGTGACCGAGGATCAAGTTAAAGTTTTCGGTGGCAATCGAGCTGTTTTTTTTCTGCGAATGCAGCGGGGATGTTTCAGACACACAGTAGTAATAGACGAACAGTGCACAGCATAGACATCACTAGGGTCACCTATGAATGCGGAGTGGTCTGGTAACCGACCTCAGATAGGCCTCACGCATCAGGTATGCTTTCACCACGCGGAACTGCATCTCGGAGCCGTGTGGTTATGCTGCCGTGGTGCTCGGTGTCCGAATCCCGGCCACGCTCTCCGCTGCTGAAAAAATTGCTCCCCTGATCGATTGATCGCTGTATCCGAACATGAGGATACTTTACACCACCTTTACACCTTGCTTTGCCTTCCCCCACATCATGTAACTTGCAAATCGTCAGCAGTCGTCGAGTCTCCAATGTTTGGTCGTAAGCCTAGGAGACGCTTGCCTTTCCACTGGCAACATTCCTACGATGTTATTATCCGGTAAGGTCCTCGCTCATGTTGTGAGGATCTTCGGAGGACGTTTATAGATTTTTCGGGGCCGGAGATGATAGCTGCAAAGGTTCAAGTAAAAATCATGCACACGAGGAATTATGGATTGCGTCTGGCAGCTCCTGGTTGGAACTCTTGAAAGCGAGAACGCTGTGGTATAAGGTGAATCAGGACTCAGCTGCACATGCAAAGCAGCACACGCCCTGTTAGGTTCAATGAGCGCTAGTGAGCATTGCCTAGTGACTGCTTGAAGCCTCCGGCTTGATCGACCTTTCAGAATATGCTTCCACTGCCTTCCAAGGATGCAGACGGAGAGAAAATTGCGAGGAACTTGTATGTCAGCGGAACTACATCTCCTCCGGAAGTTTCTTAATGTTAAGTGATGCAAGAATTCGAAGTATGACGACGGACCTTCCCATACGTAGGGGTACAATACGTAGGGGTACATACCAACGGAACCCACGAGGTGACTTCTGGTGAGTTGCGGATAAACTTTTGTACTACGAACCTGACGTATGATGGACATACGGCGTCGACAAACGTTGTCCAGTGCAAGGCATGATGCAAGCTGAGGTGGTGTCGAGATGGTTGCAAGGAGAACTCGTAACCCTTACTTGAGCTCAAGCCACTTCCTGATTGCGCGAGACCTCATAAGATTTCAAGAATGGGCTGCCTTTTGGTGCGCGATGACATTCGTAAGTTGTACGATCCGTTGGCTTGCACCATTATACATCATCTTCGCTTCCTTGGCGTGCTGCTTCAAATTTTATGTTGGGTGTCGGAATGTGATTTTGCTCGCTCTAGACCTATCTATGGCCGTCCTAGATGGGCTCGCGGCGGCGTCGCGCATTTGAGCTGGAAACTGGCGTCCAATCAGTTCGAATGTGGGCGCATCAGGCTGTATAGATAAATCGGCGGAAGCAGAAGTTCGATACGAGCGAGCGTTCACATCTAGCTCGCGTCTCGTACGTACATGCATCTGGTTGTGCTATTGGCATGGCGGTACCAGCGTGTCGCAACCAGTCGGGCGGCATGATCCAACGAAAAGCTGCGAGGAGTCGTGCGATGGTGAGAGATTCCTGCTTTAGTGAGATTCGCAGGTCTCGCATATAATGTCTCACAGTGTCCGACAACATCTTTGCAAAGGGTCACGAATTACTGAGTGTGAACAAGTGCGACGAGCGTAACGCCTCATAACTTTGCGTACACGAACGAGAGAGATGGTGGAACTTCTGGATGATGGCGGGAGTACTTGCGAAGGTGGGGTGGTTATCGGCAAATTCCATGACCCCAAATGGTTAGGTTCGGTATTACATAAGCCAATGAATGGCAATAATATTATTATATCTCAAAGTTAACTCCGCTCATATGTCGGTCGTCGTTCCTCTACTCGAAACATTCTCATCGTCCTCTTCCCCCGCATTTCCCTTTGTGTCCAGCCATTCCCCTCGTCGTTCCCCTCGTCTGTCCCCGTTGCAGTCGCGGCCGTCGACATGTATCCTATCGCTGACCTCACCGCATTCTGTCGACGGACCACCGGAGATGTACCTCCAAAGCTAGTCGTGAGTCTCATGAGCACGCCTTACATTCCCAAGTGTATTGAAATCCTCTTTCGCAGGGCGCGTCCACCACAGTGGTGGGTTCGAAAATGTATCTCTATGTATGCATCCTGTCTTGTGTTATGGAAGGCGCTATCTTTAACACTATGGCAGGGAGGTCGTCTGGTTGCGGAGCGTAGGATGGTATCCGACATCTATATCTTCGACTTGGAGACGTTCGTATGGGAGAAGTTGGTTCAGCCTCCGGAAGATGATATTCCTCAGCCGCGGTACTTCCACAGCGCGGATACATGTACGTGCCATTACACAGCTTTCCAGGCATAGCTATAACTCTCAGACAGGGAATAACAACCTGATCATCTTCGGCGGTATGGCGATTCAGCCCAAGTCTGACAATCCGGAAGACTTGTGTGTCCTGAACGATGTTCGCCTGTTCGACCTGTCTACCTATCGCTGGTTGCCCGCCTCTGTGACCTCTGGGGAAACTTCTTCCAGTACCTTCATCCCGAAAGCTCGGTATGCACACCTGTCCTCTGTAACATCGAACCGTCTATTCGTGATCGGAGGTCAAGACCTGAACAACGTATGGCTGGACGATATCCATGTCTATGACTTGGTGAAAAAGATTTGGGTTCAGCGCCGAGACTATCCGCGCCATTGCGGTACATATCGAAGCGTTGCTGTGACTGCAGAAACCAAGGTGCGCATACCGCAAGAGGAGGGCCGCAATGCGCAATCAGCCAAGCTTGGGCCACCTGGTACACGCTTCAAAACGGACAAGAATGCCCCGTCAGCTACGGATGCTACTTCTCCGGACTCCCTGATCCATCTTCCTTATTCGGCGACGCCTACAGATGAGTATCCATGTGATATTTATCTCTTCAGCAACTATAACGTGAGTTTATCTACCTAACAAGCATATGGTCGTTTGATGGCTTACCACGTGGATACCAAACTTGTGGCGGTCTTAGTTTACAGATGTTCAGCGTGAGCTGGAAGTCTTCACACCGGAACCAGATGGCGACTTCACTATCACAGACAGGTCGTCGTCAATGACTGGCACATCTTTCCCTCCAGGCCTCCGTTTCCCCATCGGCGCCATTCTTGGGACCCACTTCATCATAGCCGGGACATATCTGTCACAAACGTACCAATCATTCTCTGTGTGGACCCTGGACCTTGTGAGCATGATCTGGTCACGCGTAGACCCTGGCAGCGCCCTTGTTGGATCGTGGTTCCGAAGTTGTCTTTGGCCCGAGGCGAACAAGTTCTTGATTTTTGGGAATCGCCACGGAAATTTGGTCGAAGACTATAATCGCCGGTTGCTTAGCTGGGATCACGTCGCAGTCATCGACTTAGAGGCGTTCGGTATCTACCGACCACCTCCTCTCCTCCTCGACATTCCTATGCAGGAAATGGGTCTCGCTGCCCTTGAAGAAGGCGTTTTCGCCGACTTTGAAATCATTTGTGATGATGGGCGCAAAATCCAGTGCTCGCGGAAATTGCTGGAAGACCGCTGGCCCTGGTTCAAAGAGCAGCGGAAATTGTTTATTCAAGCTGCTACACGTGCCATTGAGGCCATACCCTCCTCGTCAAACACCACTCCTCTACCCGAATTGTCATCTGCGGACCAATCTGAGCCCAGGCCAGATCCTCGCTTGACACCACGCTCCTTCCAACTATCTGAGCCTTATCCGATCACTCTTGCGTTGCTGCAGTACTTGTATTCCACATCACTTCTTACTCCCTTGCAACATGCACCAGCCGTCTTGAGTCAGCTTTTGTTGCTGTCAAGTACATACGACATGCCTCATCTACAGTCACTCGTCAAGCATGCGATGCACAGGGCACTAACATTTGCAACATCTGTCGGGATTTATGGTGTTTCGACTCTATGTAATTGCCGTAGTCTCCAGATCAGGTGTGTATTTTTCATCCTTTTTCCTGTCCTCAAAGTTGCTCATATCTTATTGTAGAGCTCTTCGAGTGGTTATGGCCTACAGTCAGAAGCGACCGACTGGTGGTCGTACCCGAACCGACAAAGATGCCCCCAATGGTGCTAGCGGTGCCGGTGGTCGTTCGCACAATTCGGGCATGGACGGAGGGCAGGGACGTGGTAGTTCAGATAAATCTTCTGCGGCTCGTCCACGAGGCATGTCAGACGCGTCGTATTTGCGAGGGCCGTCTGATGCCGGCGGCACTACCAGAGCTGTAGCCGGATTCTCTGGCGGAAATAGTATGTACATACCAACTCAATTCTAAAAGTCGCCATGGCTCATGGGATTATAGACCATGTCCAGCATATTGAGCGAAGCCGAGGATTTTCTGATGCGATTGCTCTTAGGCACCATCGCTCCGTGGAGGGCTTGAAGACGAGAGTTCAAGAAGCTGAGGCCTCTACGTCATCCCAAATACGAATGTCAATGTCTCAACCTCGAGCTGCCACCGCGACCCGAATTACTGGATCCTCCTCTTCGCCATCTTCGTCTATCTTTCTTCACAGAAAACCTTCAGTGAGGTATAGCCGCGGTTATGAAAGCTTAGTATCCGTCTCAATCGAGGAGGAGTTGAATGCGATTACCGAAATGATGTCAGCTTCAATCGATGCAGAGGATCCCCTGGCTGCACTGCAAGAGCATCTGCTGGGGGACGTGGCCGACGACACGTATTCCATCGTGGACAGCTACCTGCCAATGGACTCATCGGATGATGTCGACCTTTCAAGGTTCTCTTTGCAGTCACACGCTACTTTTTCCTCGCAATACACAGCGCCCGCTCTCACCATCGACAGTTCACTTTCGCCTGAGTCAGACTTTGACTCCACTGATGATTACTGTGACAGTGCATACCTGTCGCCTCGATCGCCATACCCTGCTTTCCACCTACCACGTACCCCTCCCCCTCAGGACTGGGAGACGGAGACGCCCTCAGTGCGGTCGTCTATATCATACAGCTCGGTATCGACCCCGAGTCTCAGTCGCGCTTCTTCCTTCCAACATACTCGGACGGCGCCTGCTAGTCCCATCGTACAGTCTTCCTACTCTTCTCCAATTGATCCGCCATCCCCACAGCCCCAAGCTCTTGGTGTCATCCAAGAACGCCGTGACTCCGAGGACTCCGATGGTGACCTCATTCTTCCAATCATGGATATTGATGGTAGAGTCTCTTCATTTGAAGATCATGACCCGAAACCATCCTTCGACCTTGACTTGGAAGTGATCCAGCACAGGACTTTGCGAGCGAGCAATGTCATATGGGAACGTCGACCTGTACCGGAGCCGGAACGATTGAAGATACAGACCACTTTACCAGAGCTGGAGCGAACGAGGATACGAGCTGTTACCCCCGATACCATTATCCCTGACTACCGCAGCCCAATGTCTCCCGATTCACCCTCTACGGACGGGTCATCCATTCGATCTCCAGTACAGTCTGGAAGCGCTATCTCCCGCTTCTTTTCCAAGAGCCCGAAGAACCCCAAGTCACCGCGTTTCACCAAGAGCCTCGAGGCGCTGCACTCATCGCCGAACCTGTCTTCCGCTGAGATGCGTGCTGCAAAGACGGAGGAGAAGCTGCGGAAGAAGGAGCTCGCGAAATTACGGAAGGAGAGGCTGATGATAGAGTCGGACGAGAAGGCACGTAAAGAGGCCACCGCGGAGATGGATCGTAGGGTGGTGAAGGTCAACGACCGGGCTTTGTATGGTGGTATGAGTCTTGGATACCTTCAAGGTCTATGAACGACCGTTAGGGTATGTTCGCTTTCTCCATCGTGTTGTACTTGCTTATGTTATGCTGTTCTCGCATTTGTACTCACTCAGTATTGTCTCACTGCTGAGTCTTCTAACTATTTTTGGCTTTCCCAACTGCTGCACCTTCTTGTATATCCTTAGTCCTATACCTTCCACATCCTGACTCCTGCTGCTATGCGTGTAATTAGAAGGTGTTGCCATTATTATTGTATTGTCGACCATGTTGGAGCTACTCTCGCGTACTCGTAGAAAATACAGTGGGTTAAAGAGACTCAAAACCGAGAGCGTTGTGATATGATCCACCAAAACGAACGTTCCGAATAGGGAGAAAATGCGAACGGCCATAAATAAAACGGACTCTGTCTCAATGGCTCCGAGCTGTTTAGCTAGAGCTCGATCGCAGAGGCGTATCACAGCATAGCATTGACTTGGTCTTGCGACGACGGCACCGTATGTGAAGCCGCGGGACCTGTCGGTGGTGGAGTGAATGCTTCAACAGTCACCCTGTCTATGCGTGGAGCTTCTTCGATGACCTGGGACGACGGTCCTGCTTGGGGCTGCTGCTCTTGTAGTGCTGCAGGGACAGGAGGTGCCGGATTTATCGCCGCATTGAATACCACATCAACTTGAATAGGAACCTCTGCGTCGGCTTCGGCTTGTTCGGGTGGCTGCATCTGTACATCTTCAGCGACGGGATCCGAAGGGGCAGGAGCAACAGGGTCGGTAATCGCTATGATATGGTTGACTATAAACAGGATTAGGACAGAACAAAGCACTATACACGGCGGCTTACATTCTTTGGCGTGTGCTAGAAGGAACATTAGCATCAAGATGTGATCGAGTCGAGAGATGGACAAACCTTGATCCTTCTGTCGAGAACACCCAGTTCCCTCTGGACAATCAGGTCGTTTCATTATTTCCTCCTCTAGGAATCCCTTCTTGCGCTCCTGTACCCACCATTCTCTCAGACCCCACAACAAAACTTCGGTGGCACATACTCGACAGATCCTTTGTCGAGGTCCATTTGGGTCGGGGTCGGTGCCACCAGACACAGCATGTACGTCCATGAACAAGTCGAGATCGAATAGCGGCTGAAATTGGGCAGGAGAGCGCAATATGATAGCAATTATCTGTTTATAGGTAAGCCTCCAGCAAAGGCAAAAGAGATATGTAATTTGTCACCCACCTCTCGGTATATATGTCTTGGCGTGAAGTTCTGCGTCGCCAGATAATCAAACATGATATCTACCTCAACGGTGTTATGGTCAAAGCAGTCATATATTTCCCCACATTGAATGAGGTCAGCCAGATCGGACAGCCCGTGAGGATGCTGCGAAGCAAGAGGGGCGGCTACACATCGTCCAGGGATACCAATCCCGCAGAAAGATACTTGACAAAAGTCGCATTTGGAGCTTGTCGGAGCTTGGATGGCCAGAATATTCTCGCTGTGACGACTGTGAATAACGCGTCTGTGGTAGTAGAAGAAGATGGCTTACCAGTTGCCACAAAATCCGTGACCTGGTGGTGTACCGTCATCTGCATTCCAAGCATTATCCGGATCAGCGTCCGGGTCCGCTATAGGTTGAGAGCATCTCCACCCCCATTGGTTTCCTGCCGCGCAATGAGGACAGGGGTGCGTATAGTTATTGTTCGCCTGCAGATTGGGCTCCGGGGAGGGCTGCCTGGGTGTAGGGATCTTGCGAAGACAAGTCAATAAAAAGTCGACCAATGAACGGCGCCACTGTGTGTCATCTTACTCGTAGGTTGAGGCCGGGTTTGTAGATCTCATCAGCTTGCATTCGCTCGTTTATGGACCGCGCTCGGGAGGGCGCCGCGCGAGATAGGACATCCGCTATAGTTTGGAGTGCACGAGAAGGAGTTACGGACAAGGAGATGCCACGGCACGCTGGACAATTTGTACCACCGTTCTAACAAATAATTAGACAAGGGCCCACTTCCGAATTCCCATTACTTACTCGGACCCATTGGATTACGCAACTACGGTGGCGTTCAGTGCACATCGACTCAGAGTAGAGACAGCACTCATACCTTCCACAAAAGAAATGTTGGCACGGATGTACCAGGACAGGGCGATAGACCAAAGCCGAGCAGCAACCGCACTGCAACTCCTGTTCCAGCTCGTCCGCGAGTGCGTGGCCATCCACGGTCGGTTCACTGATTGCGATCGCCATTTCACTTTCGCTGGTGTCTTCCTTCAATTTCTTTCTGCTCGAGCTGTCTTCTGCAGATTCAAACGCTGATGAGGCCGTGCGTTTCAAGGGGGCGACGGTCTGGTCACCAGAGGTGTCGTGCTGCTGCTGCATGGAAGCCATGCTGCTTGGCCCTGGCACGTCAGGAGCAGCTGTTGGCAACGAGGCCAGGGTGGACATGGTTCAAGTCAGAGGTGATTGCAATGTTTCAGATGAATGGGATAGAGCAGTGGAAAGACAAAGGATACTCAGAACGTCGTGGTCTGAAGACAAGCACTCTCGGATGGACCGGTCCATCCATAAACGACTGGTGCCACTGCGCACAAACAGGAGCCAACAACGCGCTCAAGGGCAGACTAAAACATTCACTCCCCCTCATTGCTAGGGAGGCTTCAGATGCTATTAGGTGTATTTTCAACGTTCTATGTAATGTATATGACCAATAATGCACCACGTTCATGCAGTGCTAAGAGCTAATGTACAGTTACGTTACTTCTCGCGTTCGATCATGGCAGTGCGACTGTGTCATCGCGGAGGGTCAATCATAAGTTTGACAATGTTGTCCAGGCTGCGCGCCCGCCGCGACGCGACTGGCGTGGACAAGACGTCATTTCTTTCATTGTGGGACAGGCCTGGTCACAGTCAAGGGTGAATACATTTGCGGCGGAGGAAGGCCCGCAACCGCGCATGCATTCGCTAAAGCGTCGATCAACTCATGATAGCGTTTGCGTTGTTCTGTCGTGGGTAATGACATCAGTAGCGGCATTGAATATGACTCTGGGTCAAGCTAACCTGGACATGGCCAAAGCGACATGAGGAACTCTGTCGGACCCATCAACGCCCTAGAGACATCCAGCGCAACGAGAAGGCTCTGGTCGCAGCTCCAAAGGGTAAGAGCTCTGTTAGGAAGGATTTAGTCTCAAACAAGATCACTGAGACATCGCTACTGACCGGCGAATCTGTGACATGAACCAGAAAACAAAAAAGGGTCGCTTTCCAATGCTGACGTTCGGTTGTCCAGTCACGTCTGCAGACCATTGACGAGTTGCTTCGCAACCCAGGCCTGGTGAGTTACTACGTCCGCGGCGTGAGATATGAAATGGAGAACAGAAAAGAAGGATCTACATACACCATTCTTCAGCCCTTTTCCGATGGAACAGTAGATTCGCATTCCTGGATTCGAAAATAAGCTCAATGATACCTTTACGAGCAATGCCGCACTTACGCAGTGGCTTGTGGGATGTACCGCGAGAACTCATGGGAAATACACATCCTGCAGCTGAATACATGTCATCAACACGCACATACCATGAGGTGAGGGTGAACGAGAGCTTACTTGAATAGATACTCGCGACCTTGGAAGAGATATGCTCTTTCAATGTTGCAAGTATGTGAGTTCAGACCTTCCTCAATCTTGTCCACCTCCAGCCAAGCGTTGACCGCGAAATGTGCCTTGTCACCGTCGAAAGTCTGCCGTCGCATCCGGATACAACTGTGCCAGAGAAGCATAGCCCGCATGTAAAGGGCCCATATCGACTCTTTCGAGGAGGCTCCGGGTGCCATGGTAGATTCCCCTGGGAAGAACACGGCATACTGAAGAAGAAGTCGAATGCAAGGTTAGCACTGAATTGTTTCTTGACACATGCAGTCACTTGCGTTGGAAGGGTTGTTGATGAAGAGATCCATCTGCGAAAAACTGCCGTTGGCAGCCGTGTACGAACTGTGTCCGGCTGATAGCATCATGCTGCTCCAAACAACCCGACGACATTCCTCCTTGGTGATCTCAGCCTCCGACCAGTTCGCCCCCCAGGCTGGAGTGGTTAGCCACAGCGGTGTTACCTGCTGAGCCATGGGATTGATATGACCGAGGGTGTACGATGCGCAGGTGCAGGGCGACGCCGTTTCTTCCGCATGTAATTGAGATGTCGAGGCGTCCCAATGACTTAGGTGAGGTCCGGTGTGAGGCGCAGAGGAAACAATGGGGACGAGCTGGGATGCGAAGGTGGTGACACGTGCATCCTCCTTGTCCACTTGTGTCAACGACAGTGTGCGAATAAGCGAATCCAGCATAGCGAAGGTGGATTGTACACGATTGCTGGAGTGGTAGGGATGCGCACAGATTTCAAAGAAAGAGATAAGCTGAGGGATAGCGGTAAGCTTCTCTGTGGCAAGCATTGCACATATTTTACTCACCCATGCTGCGTGTACCAAACTCGCGTCAATTGACCGTGTGCTGACACTTGCTTCCAGTGCGCTTTGAGCTTCGTCGCGGAGCCTCATCGCCCAAGCGCGTCCCTTCTGGCCACCTTCCCTTTCTGAACTATGGATGAATACCGACACAGCGAGTGCACCTAAGACAAGGCTCGGCTGCATCCTTTGCCGTTGTAGAGGGTCGAGAAGGCGCGTGAAGAATCGGGAGACATTGAGAAAAGAAAACCAGTAGTTCGAGGCGCGGAAAAGCTGCTGAAGATCGGTCAAAACTTGCTGCACGGTGCTGTCCCGCTCTGCAGATGTGAGCGTTGTGCTGTTTGCAGCACGTCCATACGAGCGACCGCTGTAGAATGAGAGAAGGGCGTCCCACCAGGTGTCACGGGTGAAATGCAGGGAAGGCTCTGCCCCGATTTGCGGCTTGTGCTCGTTCTTGTCGTTCTCGTAACCGTACTCGTCAGATGGAGCAGAGATCACAGCAGACGGCACATGGCCCACGTAGGTCAATACTGACTCCGCAGACTTGTAGTATAGGGGGGCTTGTGCGAACTGTGCAATATCCTACGGTCAAATCAGCTGAGAACGTGCCAATCAACCAAAAGAAGATGTCACAAACCTGCGATGGAGTCACGATAAGTGGGTCTGGACGATGTCCGATAGGTTCTTGCCGTGGTGGCGGATAATGCGATGGGGAGACAGGATTGTGACTTGAACCACTGCTGCTTCCCAAAGAGTAAGCAGTATCGCGACTTGGTTCGGTGTAAGCGTCAAGGTCCTCAACGAGAACTGACAACCGCGTGGGCCTCGTTGGAACATGGGACTGCGCAGCAACATCAACAACATCAATGGGATCCATTCGCATGGTTTTCTGATCTGATCCATCAGCGGCGCCGTCTTTGGTGGGGTAGTTCACATTGTCCACAGCTCCTTTATCGGTTGACGGTTCTTGTTGACGTCTTCTCCTTTTGCGCACTTTCCCCCCGTCTGTAGTCTCACCTGTGGTAAGCCTCTGGCGCGCCCCGGGGTTTCGGTCTGGACCCCGTCGCTTGGGAGCGGAATCGTACAAGCACTCGGGTTCACTCGTTGCGGATGAGCCCGTGCGACGACTGCAGTTGTGACAAATCGGTTTGGCACCGTCGCATCTAATCTTCCGGCTTCGACTTGTGGGAAGCACGCGGTGGAAAGAAGGCAGAAAGTCTGAATAAGAGAGAATGTATGGGGGAAAGGATGCGGGACTTACCATTGAACGCAGGCAACATAAACTCGTGTACGAGCTTTACCCTGAGATGTGAGGGGCTGGTCGAGAGCAAGCGCGATGCGAGGCTTCTCCTTGCGCCTCGCGGCTGAGACAGAAGAAGTGGGAGAGAGCGCTTCTATGGACTGAAACGTCTGCGTTGTCGGTGGCAAAAGGTCGGGAATAGCAGGAGACGATTGAGACGACGCAGAAGGAGAGGGAGCTGGGAGTTGACGAGGAATACGATACGACGCGTATTCAGACTGCTCTACGGCAGGTGTAAACGGCTGTGTAGAGCTACTGGCCGAATAATGCGACTGCACATCTGCATTATGATATCCCGACTGAGCACATAGGAACAGGTGTTGAACAACGAGTATCACTTACCACTCGACCCTGAATATGTCTCTCCAACCTGACCCCTAGGCTCGTAGACGGAAAGACCCTCATGAAGACCCTCTAGGCTCTGCGAGAGTGGCGGCCCTGTTCTTGAGGAAGACTGATAAAAACGTTGGTGATCTGAGAGCTTATATGCTGCGCCTTGTCCGTATTGGAGGTCATCGTGACCGTAAAGCGCGTCCTGTTGGTTCCGAGTGGAATGTGCCGCGGTATATGAGCGATTATCGGAGAGAGGGTAAGGCAGATTGGTGGCCATCAGAGGTTCGGGTACAGATGACAAGTAGTCTGGAACGGGGATAACCTCAGGCTGAACAGCACCCGACTGAACAAGTGGACTATTAGTATTATGATTGTGGGGGTGACAGGAAGCAGGTAGGAGCGGGCAATAGATATGCTTTGTAGAAAATGAGAACCCGAGTCACAAGAAACTACGGAGTAGGAGACATAAAATGTAGAAAGGATAGTGCGTTGGAATGGACGGGACGGACGAACACGGTGCCATGATGAGCATAAGTAATTTCTGTGGTCGGGATACAGGGCTAACCTCTCGGGGCTAACTATCATTGGCTGCAACCACCCAACTCGGATAATACTCAAAATGACTAAACACTCGACCATCACCCATCCGCGCATTCTCCTCTCAGAAGTGGATGCATGGGACAGCCTGGATCTCCAAGACATGCGAAGTATCGGACCCGGGCGAATCTCTGATGCTCACGAAGTAGACACCCACGAATCCAAATTCATACGAAGACTCTTCCTCGATGGAGATTCGACGGTCGAGCTTGACTGATCGTTCTCCTCAACAGAGGCCTCACGGACCCACGCCGTGACTCCTGTGAACGGTAATACCCCAGGTACCCATAAATATCATATCATCAACGTTGTCACGCTGATACGGTGACCTCGATCCTACCAGGTCAAACTGTCGCGTTCTCTCGTGTTGACCTCGGTCAATTAGGCACCTGCTGTCCGAGTGGCGTAAACACGCGCGCCGGTAAATGATCGTGCTGCACAAGTTTACCTGAACCTCGAGCAATCCTTGTTCATTTTCCTATTCAGGATGTTCAACGACTACACAGGAGCAAGAATACGCGGAAGCGATCTCTTGGACTCACCGACGATCGATCCCGCCGCAGTGAATGTCCCCGGTTCTAATTTCTGAAGTATGAATGCAAACGGGCTCATCGGCTCCTACAAACTTCTATGCTCATGTGGCCTATGGATATGCTTCTGGCAAGGTTCCGTTCAAAGGCTTGCTGTAAGCTTCCCAGCAGCTCGTCGACAAGGACTGAGGAATCTCGCACCGACAGTTGCGCAAGAGCCTGAGGGAAAAATCACATCCTGTCATACTCCGGTCAGAGCGCAACCCAAGGATGCCGGAGGGCGGTGCTCAAAATATCGGGGAGGTATGAAACCGATTTCTTTCTTACCCACACGGACGCCTACAAAGCAAGGCCGGCACAGCCTCCCATTCGGTCAAGGATGAACGGTCTCGTCAGCATGCATGTCAGCTTCCATTTCGCAGTAGTCGATTCTGCGTTGCGCTCATTTTTCCTCATCCTGAGCAAGCCGAACGGTGAACACGGTCAGTAAGACTTGCAATATCTTGTTTTGATATACATATTGACCACGCTTGAATTTCGTGGAAAACATTCTATCATGTGAACGAAAGAGAAAATCGATTCCCCTGATATATCTCGTTTGCACATCATGATATTGGTTGTACCTTTGTGTGTTGCAGAAAATATAAGCATAAGTTATAGCGGCTAGATTGGAAGTCATCCGCACCTGCAGTTCAAATCCGAATTGAAGAATGGTGGTGGCACGGGACTGGAGCCTGGAAGTCGGCCCAGTCGGTCGCCGAGTCGGAGTGACTAGATTCCCGTGCATGAATGTAGCCACACCGGTGGGAGTTGCGCAGGGATACGTTGATACATACAAAGGCAGACACGGGCTCCCAGTTCATGCGACCGTTACATCGCCACGGATTGCTTCATTCAGCACCGTCAGACGCACGGCAGAATTACAAACACAAAGTTGTAATGACTGGGACACAGGGGCAGTGTCGTGCTCACCACCATGCTCAGCTTCTCAGCAGACTCTGTTCCACGGCGAGTTCTGATACTAGGACATAAGGTTTGAGAACTGGAGAGAAAGGTCATAAAAGGGACACACCATGTTTTGCACCCTAGGTGCGCGGAGGCTGACGGTTGATGAGAACTGATCATCGCACGGCTGAGCTCTGAAGCTGACTGGCATCTGTCCACTGTGCACGTATATGCAACAAGAACTTGAAGCTTAGAACATTCAAACTGGGCGACGACGGACTCAAGACAATGCATATGAATCCTGCGGGCGTCGTAGACACGTCGAGATCCTTATCATCAGCTACGACGAAGCGCGTTCAATAAGACCTTTTTCCACAATAAGAATAGCTCGAGGGACATACTACATTTATCCTGAGCCTGTCTTTGGCAATGATAAGGTCCTGTACGCACTTGACATCTCTCGATGGTCTTTGACGAAATACTAGACATATTGAGGCTTCCTGGTCGTGACGTGCCGTTGAAATTTCGACCACGTAAAGGTGGCCGATACCATCCTCGCAACGAAGGCAATTTTGCACAGAGCAGTAACCTCTTGGTGACGTGATAGAATGCAGCAACCAATGAATCTGGGCAACCACCTCCTGGACAAGCCAGACGCGGTGGGAGAAACAACTGAAAGGTGTGTAGCTTTCCAAAAGCCACATCTGTCGCTTGATGTGATGCCTTGCGAATTTCACAACGAAGGCGAGATCCCGGAGTGGCTGATAACGAAAAAAGATATCTCCAGTAAGCGTGTATTTACCCCGGACAAGAAAAGAAACTTACCCAGAAAGACAACGCCCATTTATTTCATTATCAGATGTGACGGGTAGGGAAGGCACTGGTGTGCTGATTGGCCTCTTGTGTCTTCACCCCACATGTTAATATGACTGTTGTATCGAATTGGAAGAGCCTCGGTATGCCTGCCTTCCTTCCAGCCACGTTCCGGTTTACTTTGACACCATGAGCGGCTGGAGCTTCGAGGAAATGTATAGCTGTCGATCAAAAGAGGAGTAAGAATATCAAGCTCGTCGCATGGCCAATACTGCACAGGAATAACATGAAATCGATTCAGTGTTATCGCTGTTGCAGAGAGATCGAGAAGCCGTTGAGATTAAGAAGAATCCGGCTGTGCGTGCTTTGCTAAAATCCACACTGGGCTGCCAGTGGTACTAGTAGACTGCGTCAGTGACTGCATTGTGGGTGCCATATTCAGCTCCACAGCCAAACCCTTGCGGGAAAAATAGTGATGAGCGTGTGCGATTTCTGTGTGGCGACACGAATGTCGCGGCTGCTAGATTGGCCACTGGCAGTGGTCTGGACATTGTCCCTTCGACGCAGAGTTGCAGATGCAATATTGGAAGACACAACGACCGAGTGGTTCGTCGAATTTTGCAACGCTTTACCGAGTCCCATATAGATGAAGAGCGAGTGAACTTGCTGCTTCCTGTGCACGTGACTCCGAGTCGGCTTCAATTCGCATTCAGCTGCAAGACATTTAAGGAGACATGAAACATATTTATAGTGCACCTCGAGTGTTTGACTGTATGTGTAGTCGCCATATTCAAGTTGATGTGTCTTGGCTTCGTTTCGTCAATGTTGAACGCAAGTTCTCTTGAGTCTTGGTCCGGAACCGGGAAGAGTCGGGAAGCCGGGGTTCTGATCAATAGGCGTCCCAAAACGATCAGAGTTTGAGCGGGCGTCTCCATTAACACACTCTCCCGTCACCGTGACTACCAGTTCAACGCGTTCAACGGCGACTTGGCACCACATACTTATTCTCTCGGTTTGTCTTCAAGAGCGTGTTTCTCAAAACTGAAACACACTTCATTGGCTACTTGCTGTTTGACAGACCTCTTTATAATGCCCGCCGAAGGGCTGCCGTTCCTGTAATGGAGGCCCGCATGGCAACAGAACAATGTACATTTCCAAGTCGGTGTCGTCTCACCTCATCAATGCGTTACTGACATGTGCTGCGGGGAATTGTTTTGACTTGCACACCAACACATGGCATTCTGGTCACCGGAGTGTCATTGAATATGAGGACCACATTTTGGGCCATGCGTCGCTTTGTCTTCGTATGATAGATGTCTATCATATGAGCGAAGTATCGTGTCTATCAGCTACTACTGTAGCCTGATGTACCTGATTGTAGTTCACGTCGCTTTGAATCGTGCGGCCATCGTGCTTAGAATAAACTACGGTGAGATCATCTCGAGGATGTACCTTGGGGAACCATACGGCGAACTGATTACTGTATTCATTCCTAGTTCTGATTCTGCTTCATCTGTACCGAACGTGACACAATTTCGTTCATGCATTGCCAAGAATGAGGCTGAGCTTCTTCATTTGAACAAGTCGGCCATCGGAATATTGGTCAACGATTGCTATAGATCCGTCCACATAAAAGGATGACTTAGTTGATTGTTTTCGGTGTCGTGCTCTCCAGCTTTCCCTACTTGATCGTCAGACGGCTATCGCAAGCTCCCCCGGACATACAAGATGCGCAGCACGTTCTCTTCGCTCCTTCTTCTTGCCTTCGCTGTCTCCGCCAAGGCAGCTGCGGTACCTACCTCGGTGCACTCTGCGATAGCGTCTGTTGCAGAGCCAGATTCTGCAAGGAGATCCGACTTCACGAGTTTTGCAGCGGATACAGTGACGACCCTCTCGGCGGAGGAACTTGAGGATTTCGCCCCATATACTCAATTTGCTCGTGCGGCCTATTGCCCGTCGAGCAAGCTTACGAATTGGGATTGTGGTGGTAAGTACCGGATTTCATGTCGTTATTTCCATCGCTGACTAGGACACAGAGGCTTGCGAGGCCAACTCCGGGTTCCAGCCAACTCTGACTGGCGGAGATGGCAATGCTGTACAACTTTGTAGGTGGCTCATCATTCAGATGTTTTGCCGGCACTAATCTCTGATCGGTCTTCATAAAGACTTTGTTGGATACTGGCCGGAAGAAAATTCAGTTGTCGTGTCGCACGAGGGTACTGATCCGACTCAGTTGTAAGTGATACATTGTGTTTCAGTAGATACAAACTAACAGCGATTTTGATTTCACAGTTTGTCGCTCCTGACGGATGCCAACCTTGCGCAAGAGAATCTCAACACTTCCCTATTCCCCGGCGTGGATGATTCTGTCTGGGTTCATTCCGGTTTCGCAGACCAGCAAGCTCTCACCGGTCCAATTGTTCTCGCCGAGACAAAGAGGCTTATTGCTGCCAAGGGAGCCACCACCGTAACACTGGTATGAGGTGCATCCACTTACTGTCTCATTTCTTTTCTGATCTTGTCATTCAGGTCGGACATTCTTTGGGCGGTGCTTTGGCAGAAATGGATGCAGTCTATATGACTCTCAACCTCCCATCCAACATACACGTCAAGGCTGTCACCTACGGCACACCTCGCGTCGGTAACGCAGCGTGGGCGTCGTTCTTTGATGCCACGGTGAGTTCAGTGCAATGTATTTTCTTTCTTTCGCTGATTTACTTGACTCAGGTCCCCGATTTCGTCCGTGTCAACAACGAGAAGGATTTGATCCCCATTGTTCCTGGTCGTGGACTTGGTTATGCCCATCCTCATGGCGAGGTGCACATCGTTTCTCCCGGAGATGCCGTTGCATGCTCCCCGGATGACGACGCGACGGATTCTGCATGCACGATCGCCACCGTGCCTAATATTGCTGTCGGCAACATTTTGAATCACTTGGGTCCTTATGAGGGTATTATGATTGGCACGATTTTCTGTACATGATTTTTGGGAGATACCCCAGCAATGATAAACTATTCTTAACATCTACCGTCACAGAAACTCCAAGGTCCGACTGGTTGTTTCCGATCGTGAGTGACAGCGATTGCCTGATTTGGCCAAGAAGGTTCGTTTTCTTCTTGAGCCATTCCCCTCTCACCTGCAACTGCATCTCCACCACCCCATTCCAGCACGTTTCGTGTTGTTCAGCCTGAGGTTTCGTATTTTCTTGAAAACAGCTGTACGCCTGCGGAAGCATAACTTGTTGCAGCCCCAAAACCCATTCTACACCACGCACGTACAACGCCATGACTAGCCAGTCTTCCGCCCGTGTCTCCGCCGGATCGACCTCGGGCTTACAAGGTCGCGTCAGCACGCTCACTGCATCCTATAGTACCCCAGACCTATGCTTCTCTCCATCGGGGACCACTCTTGCTCAGTCTATCAGCGTACCCAGTCTCAGCAGCGCATCCGACTTGTCCAGTTCATCATATTCCTCCATCCCATTTTCCAGCTCGAACTGCAGCATCACTTCTACCAAGTCGACGCGGGGCTCTGGTGGACCATCCTATGGACATCGTCGTTTTGACGGGAATGGTGTCCTCGACTACGCATGGCTTTCAAGACAATCTCCCACTCTTCCTATCCATATGCCAGCTAGATACCCATCTTCTCGTCGCGCATCGCGACCGCTGGCTTCGCTTGGGAGGATGGTGCGAGACTACACAGGTGTCTTGTTCGGATACCTGCCACACTCGCTCTGGGACCGCGCCGTTTTCCTGGTCTTCTGCGTCTACGTCATTATCCTGTCGAAAGCTTTGCTCGGAATCGATGTCGGTCCAGCGACGGCTATCTGCTCTCCCGCGGCTCAATCCTCTGCGTTCAACTCGACTGCAATCAGTGACAGTCTATTCCATAATCTCGACAATCGTCCGCAGGTCGACCTCAAAGTTGTAGCTCCCGCTGCTGCATTCATGCCCTCAAAACAAGATGCTAGGCTCCAACAGCACAGAATCCCGGCGGTGATCTTTCCAAGAGTGGACGGTGCTATTGAGGAGACGTCGCGCCAGTCCTCACCAGATCGTGTGAGCTCGGGAAATAGGAATGAGCGGAGGCGAGATGCGACAGCGGGCCCGGATTCAAGCCCTGAGGATGTCTCGCATGGGAAGGAGGCAGATACCAACTTGTATGGTTGTGATTAAATACGCACATGTCTTCCAAGTCTACCGCACAATACATGGTTGAGAGTCGAAAGGTGAATCATGCGTGAGTAATATAGACGCGTAAATCTAAATCCAGCGCTTGTGGCTTCCACATTGACCAGCAACATCTTGAACACCCTCCATTTTCCTATTCATCATGGCACGCGGCTCACGGTCACCCAATGGTTCGAATCGCTCCCATTACAATACCAGAGACCGACCGCCCCTCACTGATTCCGACAGAGCACCGTCAGGCAGCAGACGGGACCGAGACCGAGACGATGACAGAGACCGTGATAGACGGAGTCGTTACGACAACGACCGAGGCGGGTATGGAGATAGAGGTGGACGTGGAGATAGGTCGCGTTATGATGATAATAGACGAGGGGGTAGACGGGACGAGGGTGAGGGCCGGTATCGCGGTAGCAGAGGAGACCGAGGACGGAGCAGCAGAGGACAGGATTCGGAACGTGGCCAAGGTCGCGGCTCGGGGGGACGTGACCAAGAGTGGGGTGCTCGTGCAGATGGTCCCTCTCGTCGTTCTGCATCTCCTCGAAGAGATTCACAAGCAAGGCCTGGATCCAAATCACGTAGTCGGTCGCCGGAAGACAAGGCCAAGCCGAATTTTGGATCGTCAGGTCTGCTCGCTGCAGAGACGAAGACGGTCAAGAATGTGGACGGTACTAAGACTGTCTTGAAGTACCATGAACCTCCGGAGGCACGAAAACCGTTAGTTGGGTGGAGGCTGTATGTGTTCAAAGACGACAACCAGTCCGGTAAGTTTGTCCCTCATGTAGTCACGCATTATCACTTAAAGGCCTTTCCAGACTTGCTACACATCCATCGACAGAGCGCATATCTGTTCGGAAGAGATAAGACGGTTGTAGATATCGTACTGGAACATCCTTCCTGCTCGAAACAACACGCTGTGATACAATGTGAGATCACTTCTTTGTTTCGCGTGAAATGTGGCTCACACCTAGTAGTCCGGCATACACAAGAAAAGAATGAATACGGTGAGGTGAAATCCGCTGTAAAGTACGTGTACTCTGTTTCAACCGTGTCTCGTTGGGCTGACCATGTCGCACCAGACCATACATCATCGACCTTGAGTCCACCAACGGAACCCATGTCAACGGAGAGGCTATCCCCACGTCTCGATACTACGAGCTGCAGCTGAGCGATGGTAAGTTGAATAACACTTGACCATGATTCGTTTGCTCAAATCTTTATCTACTGGCAGTGATCAAATTTGGTGAATCGGCACGAGAGTATGTTCTGCTCTCGGAAGACGCCGCATGACCGGACTCGGTCATTCTACCTCGAGGCATCTGTGAAGTAGTATCTCCACCTTGCACCGTGCACGCGTTCGCATCGCCTTGAACCCTTTTCACTGTCACTAATCACCTTTCCACTTCTGCCGCTGCCTCAATCGCCTCGTGGCAACACGAGGCCTCGTCGATATATCACATCCGAGCGTTTGCTTGAAATACTAAACGGTCCATTGTATTCGGACTTCAGAGTTCGTTGTGATGTGTCTAGCTTGTTCTATCATATCCAATTGCTCCGCATTTTCCCCTCGACCCTGTGAAGGCAAACATGCAATGCGGTGGATGGCAAAAGCCTTTGTGATCTGACAGAGATAGGAATGGGATGGATGCGGACTTCTGTTCTTTATTACACTTTAGGTGCTACGATGGATAGGGTGCATATACACTATATACAGTGACGAAAGTAGAAAAGACATGAGAGCGTTCAACGCTGCAAAGACAGAACTAGAACAGAAAGGTCGCAGTACAGAGCGGGTGTTCGAACGAAAGGGAATAAGTATTGATACAAAGTTCATGACGAAGCAAAGACCCAAAAATTGTCAAATCGGTACAAGACGGGAAGAGGGAGGTATGAAATCCGGGTCGTCATATGCTGCGAGGAAGAGAGTCAGAACGGAGAGCATGATCGTAAGTAGGAAGGAAACTCACTCGTCAGATGTCTTGAGTCGTGAATATCTGAGAACGGGATTCAGGCGAGGGAGTTCCCTGGCATCCACGAGCCGTTCAGATCTCCCTTGCAAGGAATGTTCCTGTTGTCGAGATGTCTTTTCAAGGCGTCCCTCCGACTGAACACCTTCCAGCACCCTCCAACCATAGTCTGACCATCGAAGTTCGTAGGCTCCGAAGATGCGATGACGTCCAAAGATGCATCGGTAATGGGAATGCCGCAGCAGATCCACTTCTCTGGCTCCAAGAAGCGGGTGTGGGTCTGGAGATGGCGCTTGAAATCGGGCATGCGACGGTTCCGCTGCACGTAATGGCAGTGAGGATGGGGGCACTTCCAGCGGGTGGATGAGGAGCCGAGCATGTTGTCGACGGAGATGGGTGCAGATGCCTGTTCATGACGAGGCCTCGTACGTCTGAAGAGACCATCCTGAGGTGAAGTGGGGGGATATTGCAGGCGAGTCATGTGTGTAGACGGCGAGGTAGGTGAATGCGAGCGAGAGGAATGGTAGGCATACTGGAAGGTACGACGCTCGCGAGATTGGAGACGAGGCGAGGGGACGTATTCGTCCTCGTCGTCACTATCGATCTCGCTCTCGCCCTCAGCGTCGACGTCAGATTCACCATCGAAGATGATGGCAATGTTGGCATCGGCTTTTTGACGACTGGAACGAAGACCAGCAGCATACTCTTCTGTTTTTTGGGGATCTGTTAAGTCGCCCTGTGGAGCAGAGAAGGGGTTTGGGATATTGGGGACGCTGCAACCAGATGGAGGCATATAAGGAACATCCTCAACCGCATCCTGAGGTAGTCTGTGTGATGCAAGTATTAGATTTGGCCTATTGTATAGCTGAACAGGAACTCACAAGGATATCTGACGCAGCGCGTAACCATTGTGGTGCGACCATGACTGGTCCTGATCAGACTCGGAATTCGAGTCTGAGCCAGAGGCAGAGCTAGCATCGCTCGCATCGTGCTCTGTCTCGGACAGGCCAGGAGAGGATCCGGAGAGAGACGAGCCGGAGGAGGTCAGAGATGAGTCCAGGAAGAGGGAGTGAGAGACATCCGAGTACTGAAAGTGGTTGAGGGTGGGTGAGAGGGGTGTCCCGCAGGTAATGTCGTGGCGGGGGAACCAATCATGGTGGGATCCATAGCTCTTCGTAGGGATGGAGAGGTAGTCCTCGAAGGTTTTGTCTGAGCTGGCGCTGGGAGGGGACGACATGGCTGAATGCTTGATTGCGAAGGGAGAGATGGTGGAATGAGCGTACCGACATTGTCCTGGCGATTTATAGGATGCAAAGAGGACAGTGAATGGCAGAGCTTGGACTCGCCGTCACTACGGTCCTTGTCTCGGCTATGAGCAGACTCAAGATTTGAATCTCGCTTTTGTCTTTCCGAAATTACAACCTCGTCGCGGTTGCCTTTTGCGGATGTGATGCCCTGGATAAAGGTGATATGGCGGAGGGGCAGACCACGATGTGCTAATAAAGCAGGGTAAAACGCCCACGGTCCTTTCTTTTCGACGGGCGCTGTGACAAGGCGGGAGGTTGCTTGCCTCGCGCCGGCCATGAAGTGATAATAAAGCAGGGCTATTCACCCACCCTCTCTTTGTCCGTCACATCCATCATTGCAATCAGCCCTTCGCTAGGCTTCATGAAGGTACACTCAAAGCATCTTTTCCACGGCACATCGTACTATCGTTGTAGATCATGCGGTGCTCGAGGCCACCTTCCCTTGTTCACACCACGTTGCTAAATGTTATCACATCCCCGCCTTGGCGTACCGGATTCCACATATACCTCGGACCCAGTGAAGTGATTTGCGAGGCCACGAGTATTCTCTCTTCACAATTCATCTACCACGCCCTACCACGCCTGATTAGGAGCACTCATTCCACTTTCACATGCGCCGCGGAAAACGTTCACCAGAGCATCGCGAGTCGACCAGCGGGCATATCCTTGCCCGCCCCGACGCGTCCCGTATGTGGTCTGCGACTCTATTCTCATGGCACGCGACTGAGCGTATCCCCCTCAAGAATGTCGCGTCGTACTGGTGGAAATGGCAGCATGTCTGGAGTAATCCTGTTACTTCTGAGATGTTGGTGTTGCCCTCAGTCTGTCCCTAACATATCGTCGACCGCGACGCTTGCGGCTGACACCCACAGGTGGCTAACGTGACGGTTGGTCTGAATCCCAACGTCAACCATATAAACTCGACCTTCCCCTCCTCCCCGCCTTCGTTCCAACCACCACCCCTCGTACTTTCTTCTTATCCCCTTAAAGCTCAAGACAAGCCCAACTGCGGTTGGCGTACTTCCCCGCTAGCACGATCATGTTCACTAGACATACGAGGTTCATGGCGGCGCTCTCACCGGCGTGCGGCAATGCTCTATCGGTGTCTTCGTGGTAGCTCTGCTGCTGCGGCATGGTCCACTACTAGGCTGTGTGGAGGGGGCCGGTTCGAACAGACGTCACGATCTGAGGCTTCACAGCTGCCGGAGCCTCCTCTTGGCGGTCCACACAGCAAAGGTCCGTCAAGTTCTTCCTCCACGCTCTCTCATTTTAGTACTCGTTCCTTTCTATAACTCGCACCTTTGGCGGATTCCTTTGGCTATGCCTCCATTTTACCCCAGTCTTGGATTTACCTATCCCCGGCCTTTTTTTGTTCAGGCCACTTCTTCCCTTTCTTCTTTAGACCCCCTTCTCCACTGCATTTTCTCCCCACTGTCAGTCTGGCGGTATGGAGGATGTACGGGATGAGCGTGGGTGATGTATTCGAGTTGTCAGCAGTGACCATTCAGTTTACCATCCACAATATCAATCCGGTATGGTGTAACGGCTAACATTGCCGCCTTTCACAACTCACGTCATGTGATCGCGGCAGCTCGGGGTTCGATTCCCCGTACCGGAGTTTTTTTTTGAGACCATTATTTTTGCTCTTTCGCTCGGGGACTCGGATGAGACTTTTGACAATACTGTACTGTCAATCTTTTGCATGTTGCGAGCTGAAAAGGTCCTGTTTTAGGCTTTTCCTCGTAGAGACAATGCAGTAGCTTGGTGCTTTGCATCCAAGTTTCAACAACGATTGTGTTTGAAAGCTCCCATCCGTTCTACGGGCGCGGACCATTGAATCCGAGGTCAAATCAAGTATGCTATTATGTGGATGGTACTCGCAGTGGACACAATACTAGGTAGGTTGGAAGTACTCCAGCTTATTCTATCGACTCAATGTCAGAGCCTGCGAGAACGTATACGTTTACCGTTCTGGACCGCGGGCCCACGACTGAGAGACATATGGGATCATAAGAATGAATGACATGGGTACAAGAAACGTATGCGACTTACCCTCGAATCTTTCGTCTAGCCTGTGGTGGATGCGCGAACTCTGCAGGGTCTGCGCCTTCTCTGTACTTTTGCATCGACCACATAATATACCTGTCAAGTGCACCGGTGAGTTACTCACACAACAAACACACGACACATTGCACTCACTTGCGGTCCTTCACAGTCAACCCCGCTTTCTTCAAAGCCTGTCCATCTAGCTTCCATAGCTCCTCCCATGATTCCGGTACTGTCGGAAGCTTCGTCTCCGACTTCCTGCCAATAGCCGACAAGAACGCAGCGGGCGTGTCAACGGAGCCTGGAAACCATGTTCGTTAAATTCAGCACGTAGAAGAGTCGTGCCATCAACTCACTTCTTGGTTGAGGAACAGGTCTTGACGCGGCACGGTTCACGAGGGTCCTGCATTGTCGCGGTGCGAAGTTCGCAAGGCGGAGGCCGAGAATGGAGGCCATGTCTATCCTGCACAGTCAATTACGTTCAAGGATAATCATGCAGAGGGACCAACCGTCAGAGCAGTGAAAGAGTGTAAAGAGTGATTGACAGTCACGCCGGTCAGGCTATGGGCGTCTATCCGTTCAATGCTAACATGGGCGCCTCTGAATCTATCATGCAAGTTCCTGTTCCTCTGTCTGAGCTTGCACTTTGCTTGCGCCGCCCGCTACACCTCGAGTACTTGTATGATACTTACCACACCGACGCAAATCTCGGTTGTATCAGCCAGTTCTACCCAACATGTGCGTCCCTTCAACTTGAGACTGACGGCACACGACACCCCACGGCTCTTCGCAGTAGAAATCGCGCAATGCCTCCATTTGTTGAATAACTTACATGGAGATAGACTGTACATTTATCCTAATCCGCTCAAAACACAGGCGCATCTCGTAGGAACAACCTCTTCTCTTCCTTAGTGACCCACCGAGCAATCGCATTCGCTGCGTTGATGGCGGCACTCTTGGGTATCAACGGCGACAACGCAAGGTATAACTCGAATGGTTGGGTGATCTGTGGCGGAAAGCCTGAATGAGAATGGTGAAACAGTGAAGATGTAAGAGACACATACCCAGCCCATGACGCTTTCGCGCTCTGTCCGTATATATTGTAACTTCAATGTGCTCTCTTGACCAGACTTCGCGTGAATATTGTCATGCAGAATTTGGTACAAGGTGATCAGCCTATAATTTATCATGAGCATGTGCATTCGAAGCGATGTTTCGGAAACCTCACCTCCTTTTCTCGTTCTGATCGTCATAGGGGTCCTCGTACTCCGGCATAGTGACCTGTACGTGAGGACGACTCTTGTATACGAAATGTCGGAGACCAGGGATACTGAGATCCGAGACGAGATATGTAGTCTTCCCATTTTGGATAGCATCGGTCATGGCTTTCAGTAGACCATCATTCTCCAATCGCTGCGAGGAAGAGTCAGCATCACGCATAGAGTAGAATTGTGGTCCATATACCTCCGTAACACTGGTACACCATGACCGCACGGCTTCGAAGTCGGCCTGGCCACTGACGCATACTAGCCCAACATCTACGGGAGCCGTTTCGGGGGCTGTCAATATCGATTGCGCAGTGCTGGAGGCCGGTGCTGTATCTTGGCCCGCATTACTGTCTTGATCGCGAGGAACGGGTTCTTCCGCGTCACCGTGTACGCTGCCAAACACGCTTGGAGAGGGAATTGGTGATGCGACGGGCTCTGATGAGTCACTCCGAGGTCGCATGAATGTCACATATGCGTTCACGAATGCGGCAGGATCGAATTTCGGAAGACATATCGGTAGCCACGACGCTGAGGCAGATGAGTTCATGATAGAGGGAACGTGTATGGTGTTGATGAGTATATGCAGGTCTATATAAAGGATCAGTCAATACTATCAGTCGCATGAACAGCGATACTTACCTGAGGGGTGTATTGAGTGCTTTTTGGGTCTAACCAAGGTGATCACACGACCCTGCGCGATGAGGACCATATAGAGTACATCCTAAACCGAGTTACATGAGTCATGACATGCTAAGAATACAAAATAGCTACTCAAGCTACTCACTTTGATCTTCGAGGTCGGTACAAGCACATCAGCCACACTCTTGCGCAGTTTGGGGTCAAGTCTGAGACAGTTCAGCGAGGATGTGCTCAAAGCAAGGTCAAACTCGAGCCTTGAAAGCAACGAATGCATAAACGGTTCGGCACCTAGTACACAGAGTCAGTCACTGCCCTGTCAATCTCAACGTTCAGACACGTACCACTGAGGAGCCTTCGAAGATCGAAGTTACCCCGTCTCTCGAACATGCGTCGCAGTTGCTCAGCCGATACGACACTCAAGATTTGCAAATGCAGATATTCGAGATGAAAACGCGTCTTGCTTTACCAATATCAATATTTGTTCACTTTCCAGCTTTGGAGCACTCACCACCGACTCCGGTTCTCCCCACGCGGATACGCATGCATAGTATAGAGGCGGCCGTAGCAGGAATGTGATCCTTGTATTGCCAGCGTTGATGCATCGAAGTTTATCCCCATCATCCAAAAATACTGACAGGAGGGCTTGCATGATGCCTATCGTCGAGGTGAAGGATTCGGACGCCTCATCTTCTTGCCGACTGTTTGAACGCGTTGAACATACTGCATATGATATGTAATGCGATAACCAACCTGACAAACACCGGCTTTCCAGCGTCGGTAAGTATGAAGTATTGACGTGGGGGATAGACGTCAACTAGATGAAAGTAAGAACTGATTACATGTAACACGAAATAACAAGACTGACCAGGTGTATGCAGTTCGTCCACATCGTTGAACGTCCCCTTATACCGATTAGAACGTTTGATCATATCTGTCAGATGCCCATAAGTAGAAGTATCACGACAAAAGCAGAGAGGGACAGACCAGAAGATGCCTCGGTATCCGATAGCGTCCGTCTTAGATGATCCCTCAGCTGTTTACGAACATCATCGTCCGAAGCCGAGCTCTCTATATGAGCACCGGCAGTCCCATCCTCTCCAGCTGTAGCTTCCGCGTCGACTTCAGGCTCTTGAATCAGGATGCCTTCTGGCTGTCTGATATTTATGGAAGAAGACGAGCTATCCCCATGAATGCTTGAGTTTGGAGGAGACGTAGAGAGGGGAGTTTGCGCGGTAGAATGTGAGTTATAGCTCGCGCTGTGCACACGAAGGGAGGAGACAGAGGGCTCTGCGTGTAGCTTCGGCACTGGTGGGATGAGACGAGACGAGGAGGCTCCGGATGTAAGTCGAATGGGTGTGCCAACCCGGGATGGTGTGCGAGAGCGGGGTGTCTTTGGCGTCCGTGACATAGTGAAATTTGTTGAGATTTATCTGAGGGACTATTGGACCATGCTAAGCACAGAAGGGATTAGGGACTTCAAGCTTCAGTTTCTGTTACCAGTGGACATCGGTCCTCATAGTCAAGAGCCAAATATGTAGACGCCCACTACGCTCAAGCTTATGCCGAGCTTGATCATGATCGACCTCAAATGGACCTCGCTTTCCAGGTTCATACCTGGTTCTACTATACATAATCTTGAGGACGCCCTGAGGGAGGTATCACGGTATGTCATGCTGAACAAAACTGTGCAAGCTCGTAAGATTCAATTGACGCAACATCTTGATATTTCAGGCCGTATCCGGCGACTCTGCCCTGGCAGGTAGTACGCTGATGTCAATGGAATAACCATGCAGCAATCAACTTTGTGATACACTCCCACCCTGACGCGACTATGGCCTCCACCTCGAAGCAGTCGACGAAATTATTTATACCCGTGGCCACGCCGAACACGAATGATAAGGATGTGGTTCTGTGTGGTGTCTTGGAGCAAGTCGACCCTGGCGTACCGACACGGGGACGGAGAGTAGCTTTAGTAAGTTCAAGCATGATGCCGCTCGATGTGAAGGGGGAAATGTCAGACTGACTCTTATGATCAGATACTGCACGGCGTCGTGGGGTACGCTTTCCGCACAAATGCTTAGATGGGGTCGATCTGATGAGGGAAGACAGGCATAAAGACTACCTCTTCCTGAAACGCCTCGCCCTGCAGCTGCCCATGGACTCTTTCCGCTTCGATTTCCGGCAAGTACTCTCATTATAGAACCAAGTATTAGACTTGACTGATCATATCCATCTATCTGCAGAGGTTGTCATGAGTCCACCGGTCGGTACCATGTCCTTGGGCTCGATTCCAACGTCGAAGACATCACTGCCGCCGTTGCATACCTTACTACACAGCATGGGTACATCATTGACTTGATTGTAGCACACTCCCGCGCCGTCGTCGACGCGTTCAGATGGATTTGCACGGCGGAGGAAGGTAAGAGTGTGAGAGGGTTCGTTAATATTAGCGGAAGGTATAGAATGACAGTGGGTCTCTTCGCGCTTGAGACTCGTATACTCTAGACTGATTTGGAGACACGTCATAGATAGTCTATGGTGCGAATCGTCGTCTGCGCATAGAGTCGTACCTCCTACTCATCGACTGGATAGACGGTATCGAGCCAGCTGACCGTGAAAGTCTCAATTCACGCGGATTCTACACCATAAGAGGCGCCGTCAATCGCAGAGCATTTGAATGCAGGTTCGTGGTACCTTCAAACTCGCTACTCGCTCGTCACTTGTAACATGGGCATGTCTTGTTCCAGCGTCACAGAAGCTGATCTCGCCGATTTCGCCCTCATCGACACCTCGCTCGTCTGGGATCATTTCCCCATCCAGACGCACGTATTGAGTATGCATGGTTTACAAGATCGTGTCGTCCCGCCGTGCGTACATTATTTCCCCTGGCCTCATCCCGTGTGCTGACCTTAATGCTAGTTTCGACGCCACTATATACGCGAGGGCTTTGGGTTCTCGGTTTCCAGGCACCCATAATTTACACTATGTAGAAGAGGGTGATCACAATTTCGCTGGTGTATGTGATAAGCTGAACTCGTGTGCAGGACTATCGTCACTGACGCGACATACAGTTGTCTCACCTCGTGGTCAGCACCATTTTCGACTGGCTGCAACAGCTGGAACAAGGCCGGCTCAAGACTGGTATATGGCANAGTGGCATTCGCGGCAAGTTATGAAGAGGGGATCAGACGATATGTGTTGATATCTGGCGTAATACATGGACGATATCTACGTGAACTACAGCGAGATTCAGACGCATGTTGGTTTCCCCGGTCGGTGCTCGAAGCTGACGCCCCTTACATCGAACNAGGTACTTATCCTGAGGACCACGGAAAGGTCTGCGCCGGGACAAGCACGACCCGATTTCTCGGACCGCGTTCGCCCCTCCCTCAGGGAAAAAGTGGGGACGCACCTATGCNAGCCATCTATCTTCCTGGTCGTCAACTGCGCCGCGCCGCGTCATGCTGAAACTAGATTCGTCAGTAGCGGGTGGTCGCAGAGGGATTGGAAGCGCAGAAAGAGTGAGCGCGTAGCCCGGTACCGTCGACACCCCGCTCTCGACCCGCTCTCGGAGGAAGAATAAGTAGTCGAAGCCGCGAGCGCGATTCATGCCTGGACTCGGTGCAATGGTCGCCATCACACACGAGTCAGTCAGGCGGACGCAACTCTGAGCAAGCGAGACTGGTAGGATCCCATTGCAGGGGTTGGTAGGGCTAGCCANAAAGCGGCATAGANAGAAAANGGAGTCGATGTTGCNGGTGAGGCAANCAAAGCCCGGTGCTGGTGGTAATGACCTCACGGAGAGGCGGNCACGAGAGG
>SGPM01000070.1:36899-95105 GCA_004802725.1 Antrodiella citrinella
GTNGAGTGGTATTGNGTCGCAGTGAAGTTGNCCGAAACGAGGANAAACAGGCGTGTTGCCCAGNACCGTCGAACCCCCCCCTCTCGGNCCCCTCAGGAGGAANGTNNGAGTATATAATAATACCGCAAGCGCAATCTGTGCCTGGACTCGGTGCAGNTGGTCGCCACCACACGCGNGCCAGTCAGGCGGACGCAACTCTTGGCGNNGTNGGCGAATANTAGTACGGCCGCGGTAAGGCAGGCAACGCCNCGCTGGGAGGTGNGCGCGAGAGGTGTTGGNGCTAACGGTACCCATGNAGTGGTTGAAAGAGAGAACGAGATTGAAAGGGTGTTGAAGGAGAGAACGAAATTCGAAAGGGTGTTGAAGGAGAGGGTACGAAGTTGAAGTAGCTTGACGAGGAAACGACCTACCGTTGGACTATAAAAGCGTTGTCAGCACACACTCAAAGACGTAGTGGGATATATACTGCTTACCGCGTCGGGGTCNGGATGGAGTCGGGATAGTAAGGNNNGGGAGGATGTTGGTGGCTGACAAGACTTGAGCGGAGGAGGGGAGATGGGAGTCAAGAGAAAGAGTGGAAGAGAGGCCTGACGATGAAGGGTCAAAATGGCCCCCTATATATATGTTTTGGCCATCGGAGAATGAAAATGCAAGCCTCTTCTGAGGCCGTTTGACGTGAAGTGAACTTCAAAACCTTCCAAATCGGGCCTACCATGACCCTTATTGGGACGACGCGACGCGTCGACGGTCAACGTGACGCACACGTGACAAACGCGTAAACAAAAAGGACGCGTAAACAAAATTTCACGTGACACTATATATAGAGCAGGTTCATTGGTCTCCTTGTGCGCCTACCCTCCCCCATCGTCTCCCGCCTTGATCTCTCTAGGTACAGACAGCTCTAGCGCAAATGGCACTGGCACCTTGCTTTACCACGTGCACCCGAAGAGCTCAGTCAACACGTTACGGGACTAGATCCCACGCCGATGACGACTAGAACGACTCACTGGCAGCCCGCCGCTCGATCCCACTCCCGTCTTCCTGTATGCACACGACCACGAAGCGGAGATGATGCGGCGATGGACGTGGATGGCTCATTCTCGAGAAATGTGGCATTTGGCCGGCATGAAGGAAGGAATGCTGAGTTCACACTGGCGCTCGCCGATTCCGATACACAGTTGTCCGATTTCGTAGTGAGCAGATTATAGTGAATGATATGTATTGATCACTATGTCTGCCTAATATGAAGAGTGATAGCTGCTACAAGACTAGTCTATAGCAAGATTAAGACGCATGTTGGTTTCCCCGGCCAGAGTCCGAGGCTGACACCCCAAACCCTAACCGGGTACTTATCCTGGGGACCACGGAAAGGTCTGCGTCAGGACGAACCCAGCCCGATTACTCGAGCCGAATCCGCCCTCCCCCAGGAAAAGAAACCACCCACCTTTCATCCTCCCGGTGCTTGAGGGCTACCCCCACGCGTCGCACTGGAAGAAAAACATCAGTAGCGACGGAACGCAAACACGCAGACAGCACTAGCAGGCGGCGAACGGGTCGAGCCCGGTGTCGATGGTAGCTCCCTCTCGGCCCCCTCAGGAGGAAGGCAGTTTACGGAATCTACGCTCCAATAGCTGTAGTCCGGTGCTGGGGATGGCCAACGACCTCACACGGAGGCGGGCATAAGACGGAATCCCCGCCTGCAGGGCCCGGTGCTGGGGATAGCCACAACCTCACACGGAGGAGGGCAGTTTACGGAATCTACGCTCCCATAGCTGTAGCCCGGTGCTGGTAGTCACGACCCCACTGGGAGGCGAGCACGAGAGGGAAGCGCACGCCCTGGCGAGGAGGGGTGTGGGTAGGGGGAATGGAGGTGCGGAGAGAAACTGAGGGAATGGAAAGCACGCACCGTTGAGGTTGGACTAGAGGNCGTTGTCAGAGGATAGTCGAAGGCGGGTACTCACCGCGGGAGGTAGGTCTTGGTGGCCGGGAGGGAAGAGCAATCTTGAGGCTGGCGAATCCATGTCCCATGTACCGTCCTTTATATACGTGGTGGGACTGCGGCTGACTTGTGAAGACTTGCCATAATAGGCCATGACAGACCCCGATTTGGGCAGTAACTTTGGTCAGGATTTGCCGGAGCCGTGTGTCGGGGCAGACGAATATCAATGGGTGCGAACAACTATCCCTGGGTGCGTCAACGCCCCACGAGGTACTATGCTCCGGGTAAGTCGACACTGTGAATCATCCCCAATGTTGGGGCGGAAAGTAATCATTATATAGAATAGAGCGCATAGCATAACATAACACTATAGGTGAGTCAAACCAACAAGGAAAGCACGTATCTATCATGCAGTATTTTCCCTCACTGAAGTCCACACGTCCTCCGTGGCAGCAGAGATCCTCTGACGTATGCTGCCAACGCTGTCCAACGCCGGACGTACGTCAAGCGAGAACACGGGTGAACCATCTGGTTCAGGCGGGGCAGAGTAGTAGTCGATCACATAGCGAACTTCTTCCCCAGTCTGACCGCGCTTGACGATCCAGTCATGTCGGTCGAAGGGTGGTTCAGAGCTACAGGGCGGAAAGAAGACGTGAGATGTGTGTGACGGGAAAGGGATGGAAGAGAGCGCGCACTTGAAACGGGAGGGAAGTAGCCAACCAGCGAATAGCCAAAACCGGGCTTTGGGGGATATCTCGCCTGGACGACCCTTGAAGCGAGCGAGCTGTGGATCCTCCGCACTACATGACAATGAAACAATTTCAGAAAACCGCTGCACGCATGACGAATCGGGAATACGCACGGGTTGACCTTCTTTTCCCATTTCAATATCTCCAGCCACGCCTGCTCATTCAAGAAGTTGTGTATTTGCACCATGGTCTCTACATGTTCCTCTGGGGTCTCCCATCCTTTCCTGACCAGCGCATTGTAGAACTGTTGCGGTGACGGGTACTCCCATTTTGCACTACTATCTCGAGGGATAGAGGACACTTCTCGGTCGACTGGGAGGTCGGCCGTCTGGTTCTCAGCGGGGGCTTGGGAGAGGGATGGCATTTGGTTAAGAGGGTTTATTTGTGTAGAGGTGGCGGGCGCGTCGTGGGGAATTGGACATTGTGCTGGAGGTTGCACAGATCGTGAGGGTGGTGTTGTAGGGTTATTGTGGTCTATAGGACATTTTGCTGGTGAGGAGGAGGCGGACGGAAGCGGTGGGGTTTGTGACGCAGAGTGATCAATTGGACATTTCGCGGGAGCAGGGTCGAGGGGGCGAGATTGGTGTGGAACGGGACATGAAGCTGAGGAAAGTGCTGGCTGTGACGATGATTGACCCATGATCGTCGATGTCTTCGTCGCCGTTGTCTACTGTGTCGAGGTCGTGAATGTGAATTTGCAGACTTCACCGAACGTGAATTATACTCGGATGTCTTCGGCACACTGCTGCCGTTTCTCTCCGTTGCAGAGATTAGATCAGATCAATGCTTCGGGATGTCCCCGGTGAGATCAGTTGATTCCGCACTCTCAGGCTCAATGAACTCTCCCATATACACCGTGCTCAGACGTATAAGACCACAACGAAAGCTCTACATACCCTACACTCGCCCCATACACCAATCATATAGACTCTCGATGACCGAACCTGGTAGCAAGAGCAAGTCGGACAGCGAGTGGAGAGCTGTTCTCTCCCCAGAGCAGGTATGCACGCGTTATTCACTATCTAGTCTCTTGCTGACAGAATTGTTCAAAGTTCCGAATCATACGTCAAAAAGACACAGAGCGCCCTGGTACTGGGAAGTACAACAAGTTCAAGGAAGAAGGAATCTACACTTGTGCTGCATGCGATACGCCCCTCTACAAGAGCACTACGAAGTTTGACAGTGGTTGTGGTTGGCCTGCATTCTTCGATGGTGAGCTTCTCTCGCTATTATTGACCTCCGGTCGCATTGTTGACGCATCTACTACCTAGCTCTTCCTGGTGCCGTGACCCGCACTAACGATCATTCTGGCGGCTATACTCGCACCGAAATTACTTGCACGGCTTGCGGCGGACACTTGGGACATGTCTTCGCTGGAGAGGGATTCGATACTCCAAGTGTGTTCAATCGCTTCCCCTGCTCTCACAAATTTGACACCATTTAACCTCCAGCTAACGAGCGTCATTGCGTTAACTCCGTCTCCCTCAAGTTCCATGACGAGAAGGCATGAACACAAGCCTTACCAATTCATCTGTATCACGCCCTTGTCCAGACTCTGAAGAGGATCACCCACATATTGTAGCTGTAATGTTTGTTTGAATAAAGGAATGGAATGATGGCGACAGTCCGAAGAGATTAGATTAGATCTAGCTTGTTATTGCGCGATGAGATGATTCTTGCAACATCATCCTGGTCAGTAATCCATGTCTCTATCGGAGAGAAAAATGCCCCTTCCATTCTGCATCCTTTCATCGTTCTCCTCCCAAAGGCATCGTAAGAAATCCATCATACAGCGACGATGAGCAATCCAAGCGCATCCAAGTCCGAGAGTGAATGGCGCGCGGTTCTCTCACCGGAGCAGGTACGCTTGCATAGCCAAATACCCGCCCCGTCAATCATAAGCTCACTGAAACACCCGTCGCTTCCTTCATATGATGTAGTTCCGCATACTGCGAGAGAAGGGCACCGAAATCGCCGGGACTGGAGAGTACGAGCACTTCAAGGATGAAGGTGTGTACAGCTGTGCTGGGTGCGGTACGCCGCTGTACAAGAGCACCACAAAGTTCAGCAGTGGGTGTGGATGGCCATCGTTCTTCGACGGTGAGCAACTTGTGCATCATCCGATAGCCGTGGACCTAATGCTATGAATGTCGACCAATGCAGCCATTCCTGGCGCAGTGTCCCGCCAGCCTGATAACTCGCGAGGATACCTGCGCACGGAGATCATCTGTACTGCTTGCGGTGGCCATCTAGGACACGTCTTCACAGGAGAAGGTTTCAAAGTTCCTAGTACGCATTTGCTCGTAATCTGTTCGATCTTGCACTCATGGTTGTGTTCAGCGGATGAGCGTCACTGTGTCAACTCTGTGTCGATCAAATTCGCACACGAAAAGGACGCATGATGATAGATCCAGTTTTCAGTACTGCACCTAGTATCTTGCTCCGATCTTCCAGTAGTTGGAGGACACGGGATAGATAGATGGTTCGACTCCATTTCTGATTTATAAACAGTACAAAATAAGTGGACTGCATCCAAAGCACACGACAAATACCGCTTTGCGAGGGAGGACGTAACGTATGGTTGTAATACGGTGAGGTGAGGAAGAGAATAGATGGAACGAAAAGCGGATTTAGAGACCCTCCATGTTCTGGACAAGTTCGTCCAACTCGGCTTTCGACTCGCGGTACTTTGTTTGTGCTTCCTGTTATCGATCGGCAATGCATTAAAAGATCACGCATTACTGGTAATGCATGGACTATGCGCACCTCGTACTTCTTCTCCCATGCATCACGTTCCTGTTCTAGCCGTTGAACCTGTCTTTCGAAGTGTTCTGCCTTGACATCAACTTGTCGTAGCCTAAGGCGCGCATTAGTGCATTGTCAGTATCGGGTAACGGGAAGCGATCGAAGTGAATCGTGCCACGTACTTTTCAACAACCTCCTTCGCGTTCTTCTCAGCGGCGTCGAGCTCCTCCTCGAGCAGCTGAATCTTGCGCTGCAAGCCCTCTGCGGTCGTCTTGCTCTGTTCACCCTCCGCCTGCGCGCTCTTCGCGTCCGCGAGCTTGCCCTCGGCTTTCTCGAGGTCGGCGTCCATGACGGAGAGCTTGTGCTGAAGTGACGTGATCTCCTGGTCCTTCTCTAGGATGATCTGCTCAAGCTTCTTGTTCTTCGTCTCAGCCTCCTCTGCGCGGGCGACCGCAGTGTCGGCTTCAGCACGAAGAGATTGGAGACGCTGTATGTCATGCAATGGACGTTAACCGTGGTGATCATGCGCGACTACAAGCACACCGGACACGTACCTCTTTGATTCTGTCCATAATAATGCGATTGTAAAAGTGACGAGGTAGAAAAGAGATGGATGGTCTTGGGCAAGGGCACAGCCTGATAATCAGACTGTTACTTATACTGCAGTATGAGCCGTGGGAAACGAAACCGGATCCAGACTGACCGCCACGTGTAGCATCTTATCTAATTAAACATAGACTTGCCGAATCGAGTCAATAACATTTAGATCTCGAGGAGCTCCGACTTGCAAGAAACATCCATCCTCCTTTGATCTCCCTCGCATCCTTCGCGTGTTTGCGCTGCAAATACCGGAAAATATTCAACGGTAATCGGATCTTTGCGTCCTGTACACGCTCACGACGCGATCATGGCTGCACCGGTGGCTCAGGAAGGTATGTCGATGAGCAGCTTATGCGATTGGATATGGGTCACTTACCCGCACCGTTCCCCTTTGACTCTACCGCCCGATATTTAGAGCTGCCTATCCTCGAGGCAATCATCAAGTACGTGGCTTTATCGTGCTCTCGACGATGCTCCCTTGCATTCCAGTCCATCATCTAATGCACCGACGATTCGCAGTATCCGGAATAGGCTGACGGCATTGAAGAAGGATCGCGGTGAATACATCAAAGCCTCAGACGTCAACATCCTATACCAGGCAATCGTGAAGCAAGGTTAGTCGTTCATGATCGTCCTTCTGCTGGTCAGTATTGAATCGCAATGCTGTTTTGATATGCTTTCGTCCTATGACCTCATGGATCTGCTGCAACCCTACCAGTCACTCGCCTCAACGAAGTACGAGACGATCATACTGCCTACAACAATCGTCTTGATACCACATTAGCGGATGTATTCAATCTGCTGTCGCTGTTCTTCCTCACGATTGGGAAGACGAGGGAATGTCCGGCGACGTACAGTCAGATAGCGAGCATGCGGGTGAGCCACTCTCTTCCAGATTCCTTTCTACTCCATTCCCTTCATTCCGGAGAATGTTTGGCTGCAATCCCCTCTTGTGACCTCAAATTCGAAAGAGAGATTACGACGTGCGGTGGTTATTCCTGGCAGCTATAAGTTTGGCACACGTAATTCAGGTGGGAAGTTGCGTGTGTCAAATGGAATTCTTCTCAGTGTTCGGACCCACTTCGGTTTTCCAGATAGCGTACGTCCGACCAATCGTCGCAAAGCAGGGAGGTCGCGACACCTTGCGGTTCCTGTGGGCCCTGTCTTTCGAAGATGTCTCGGCGTGGCTGCCGATGTATTGCGAGCCTGCTATGAACCTCTCCTGGAGTAAACTCATCAGGAGCGTCTTCTCTTTGAAAGGCCGTCAGATCTCTGGGAGGTTTTGGGTCAATGTTGATGTTCGGAGCGAACCATACTTTTGAGTTTTGTCTGGGTACTTGCGGGGGCAATGGTTTAGAGCTCTCTAGAAGCAATACAAACCGCGGTATTCGTACCGGCCCCGCCGTATACCACCCAGACAAAACTTAAATACGAAGGATCAGCACAGACTCACCCCTCTTCTTACATCGCCGTTCCGTTTTCTATGCCCACCATGCCTGCCATCTTGATCCACGATTGCACTGGTCGTTGCCATGTTCCCGAAGACCCCCTTACTCATGATTCCCCCTTCTTACGTCGACAGCAAATCTTGGACCACATGAATGAGTCGGGCATCTACAACGAGTCGGATCTTGCGCCGTTTCATCGACGGCTTTCCGAGCTACGGTTCGTCCTTCTTTTTGTCCAGCGGTGGTCTTTGATTTGATCAGTACGATAGTCAGATTGTCCGTGCCGATGCTGAGAGCGGGAAGCACCCGGTGTCGATGTGCAAGCTGCTAGATAGGCAGCTGAATGAATGTGGTGCGTGTTTCCTCCTGTTTGACTTCTGTTCTGTTTTGGACCTTTTGTGTTCTATCTTGTTCTCCGTGTACAAAGCTTCTCGATGTTGTATCGGCTTGGCGAGGTTCACTGCGTGAAGGACGGGTCGTAGAATGATCAATATCAGGGGTGATGTATATTGACGGTTTGGACTTTAGAGTACTCTTTTTCTACCGGACGCAATTCTCCAGATGCTGATCGTTCTTCCTTGCAGATAATGTCCTTCAATCATTGCAAGACTCCCTCGCGGTGCTCTCACCAGAACTCATTCCAATACACGAACGTCTCGTCAATATCCGACGGCAGCTCGTCGCTCTCGCAGCGAAAGAGACAGCCAGCCAGGTTTCGAGAGCACAAGCAGACTCACTCCTCAACCATGCGACGCCCAAGCAGGAATCAGAATCGGACGATACGCCCACCCCTACTACCACCAGAGACCCGTCGGAGGAGTCGAAGACCCCGACGAAGGAACAGCCGAATCCTCCGGAGGCACCCCAAGTAGCACCGAGGCTAAAGGCTGAGTTGAAGCCTCTGCAAGAAGATCTGCGGAAGATTGACTCGTTGAGCAGTTTCTCGCCGTTCGGACATTCGTTTATTGACTGACCATCTACGAATTTTACAGGAAGCGGGTGGACGGGAAGTTCCTGGGCCCTGGCGGGAGCGTTCCGGCGTCTCAGGCGGTGTGCTCATCGCTGCTTGAGGAATGCTTCGATATCGCGCAAGAGATCCGCGCCCAGGACGAGTCGAAGAACGTCTCGTCGTCCTTGAAACCGATTTATGACAGATTAACTGAGATCCGACGTGAGCTCGAGAGTCTGGTAAGTCATCAATCGCTCTATGCCACCCTCAGCATGTCGAATCTGACTTGTGCTTTGTAGGTGCTGACGCATCGATGGAGTCTCCGGGAGACGGACCTATGGAACTACACGCTCAGTCTGCAGGAGATCGACAAGATGCGCGTGGACGGGCAGTTCGTAGATTCGGATGGGAACCGACCGACGGGTCAATACGTCCTGCTGTATCTCTTGAGACGATGTTACGGCCTTATTTACCGCCTATTGTCGTCCAGCGAGCCTGTCTCTGAGGAGCTCATGCCCATCGTAAGCAGAGCCTCCTCCAATACGTCATGGAACCCGGCAGCTAATGTAAGAGGCACTTTGCTAGGCTAATAAACTCGCGACCGTCAAGAAGTGCTTGAACGAAGTTTTGAAGTACGGCGGGCCGTTCAGCCCGCGAGACCTCTACCCCGTACGTCTCCCCCCTCTCTCTCACTACACGCTCGCAGGGCTGACATTTCGTTCCCCCTCCCACCCCACCACCACCACCACCACCACTACCACAGTACCAGCTCGCGCTGCACCAGATCGACTCGATGCGCCGGGACGGGAAGTTCATCGGCGTGGACGGGACGATACCCGAAGGCCAGGGGATCGTCATGGCGCACTTGAACGAGTGCCACGAGCTCTTGGAGATGGTGAGCCCCCCCCCTCTCCCTGCCCGTCTGCATCTGACTGACGAAAACCGAATACCGTGTGTGCAGTTGAAGCGGGCGATGGACGAAGGCGAAGACGACGAGTTCATGGACGAGGAGGAGTACGTGTTTGACGACCCGTCGGACGACGAGCCTTAGCGACGTGCTTCTTCACGTCGTTCGTGCCATATCTTCCATCTTCCCCATCCTCATCCCCATCCCCTGCTCTCCCCCACCCCTTGAATCGGATACGACATGATATAGGTAGCTTGATAGCAAAATGAATTCGGGCCCAGTAGCCAGAACGCTCTTAGGAATAGAAGTTTCGATAACGTCGAACATGTATGTACACTTTAGAAGCACATTCACACCACCACCTGCGTGCTGAGTAACTTTGCACAACGACCGCGCGCTCACCGCTCGACTGAGCACTGCCAGAGAAGAACTGGCACACAACAAAGAATGCAGCCGCCTCATTTTCATTGTATTGGCAGGAGAAACGGAAGAAAGGTGTATGACACGAGGTACGTAGAGGGTAAAGCAAATAAACACACGTCGAATTTTAGCTGCCGCAACCACCTCCATCACCGCCAGCCCCCCAAAGTAGTCTAAATCTAACTAACGCTTGATTTATGAGGTGAACGACGAGACGTGGTCCTCGACGGTCTTCTTGATCCTCGCCTCGATATCAGGCGTGATGTTGCCGAGCGCGATCTCGGCCAGGAGCGCCGCGTGCGCGCTCGTCAGGTGCGAGCGGAATTCGGCCTCCCACTTGACGATCTTGTCGACGGGGATCGAGTCCAACTGCAAGTGGAAGAAACATTGAACAACGGTACGTCAGAGGTATGATGAGACTTACGAGACCGTTGACACCGGCATAGATGATGGGGACCTGGATCTCCATGGACAAGGGCTGGTACTGACCTTGCTCTGCAACAAAGGTCAATGGAAGTCACAATAGATGGATGAACGACGTACTGAGGAGCTCAGTCAGACGGGCACCACGGGACAGCAAGAAGCGGGTAGAAGCATCGAGATCTGAACCGAACTGGGCGAAGGCAGCAACCTCACGGTACTGGGCGAGGTACAGCTTCAGCGAACCAGCAAACTTCTTCATGATCTTGCTGTTCTCGGCGGCGTTAGAAGCATAACCAAAAAAAAAAATGACTAGGGTGTGCTTACGTCTGGGCAGCGGAGCCGACACGGGACACGGAGAGACCAACGTTGATAGCGGGACGGACACCACGGAAGAAGAGCTCAGCCTCCAAGAAGATCTGTCCATCGGTAATGGAAATGACCTGGATGACCAAACACTTAGACAACAGCGCGTACTGGATGTGAAAGCGAGACTTACGTTCGTGGGAATGTAAGCGGACACATCACCACCCTGGGTCTCAATGATGGGGAGAGCAGTGAGGGATCCACCACCGAACTTCTCGCTCATCTTGGCGGCACGCTCGAGGAGACGAGAGTGCAGGTAGAAGACATCACCGGGGTAAGCTTCACGACCGGGGGGACGACGGAGCAAGAGGGACATTTGACGGTAGGCAACAGCCTGCTTGGACAAATCGTCGTAGACGATAAGAGCTGGCAAAAGCAAATGAGCACATATACCACTCGCATTTACTTAAAGTACTTACCGTGCTTGCCGTTGTCACGGAACCATTCACCCATAGCACAGCCAGAGAAGGGAGCGAGGTACTGAAGAGGAGCGGCCTCCGAAGCGGTGGCAGCAACAATGACGGTGTACTTCATCGCGTCGTTCTCCTCGAGGGTCTGCACGAGCTGGGCGACGGTAGAACGCTTCTGGCCGATAGCGACGTAAACACAGTAGAGCTTCTTGTCCTCGTCCTGGCCGTCGTTCCACCTCTTCTGGTTGAGAATGGTGTCGATGGCGACAGCGGTCTTACCGGTTTGACGATCACCAATGATCAGCTCACGCTGACCACGTCCAATGGGCACCATGGCGTCGATGGGTTTGATACCGGTCATCATGGGCTGGTTGACGGAGCGACGGGGCAGGATACCGGGGGCCTTGAGGGAGGCACGGCTACGGAGCTTGGAACCAAGAGGACCCTTGCCGTCAATGGGGTTACCGAGGGCGTCGACGACGCGACCGAGGAGCTCGGGGCCGACGGGAACGTCGACAATCTGGCCGGTACGCTTGACAGTGTCGCCCTCCTTAATGGCACGATCGTTACCGAAGATGGTGACACCGACGTTGTCGGCTTCCAAGTTCAGACACATGCCACGGACGCCAGAAGAGAACTCCACCATCTCTTCGGCTGAAAGAAGTCGCGCATGGAGGGTGAGCACGGTGCAAGGACGCAAGGACAGCACGTCACTGACCTTGGACGTTGTTGAGACCCCAAACACGGGCGATACCATCACCGACACCTGCAGAACGGTGAGACACGCGTCATAGGAAAACGAGGTGAAACGTACTCAGAACACGACCGGTCTCCTCGACGTTACCGCCAAGTTGGGAGCCAGCGATGCGCGACTCGAGGATGGAGGACACTTCGGAGGCAGCTGAAGTGACGTGTCACGACGCAGACGGGGGGAAGAAGACAGGGAAAAGAGGCAGGGCCGCTGTCAGTCGTGCGCAGGTGGGTACTCGAGTAGAATACACACCAGGTTTGGCGGTGGCGTAGGAGCGAGAAGCTACGGGGGCAACGCGAGCTGCACTCTAAATGATGGGGAAAGGGCAGGAATGTGAGAAACGGGTGTAAAAAGAAGGAAAAAGATGCAGAAAACGGACCCTGGGGGCAGCGGCCAGCGCAGCAGCGCGGAGGGAGTTTCTGAGGGCGACTCTATGCATGAGTGGGGATGGAGAGAAGGAAGGAGGAGGAAGAGAGGGAAAGACCTGCGACCGTCTTCGTAGCATCTCGGAGCGACCGGCTATTTCAAGCGGAGTTCTAATTTCTCGGCAACAATGCCCGCGTCTATTTGACACTCTGCTCTACGACGATGGCGTTGCTCAGGTGTACGTCTCTTTCTGTCTCCTCTGCGCCCCTACTCACCCGTACTTTTAGCTGCCTCTCTACGCACGGCTACCCAGTCCGCACTCGCCCTCATCCGCTCCCAGCCATCCCGCTATGTCGTCGCGTCCGTCGCAGGCAGAAAATACATCCTCGCGCCCAGGGACCTCCTCACCGTCCCCCGTCTCAAAGACGTAGCAGTCGGCGACGTCCTCGCCCTCTCCGAGATCCACGAAGTCGGCTCGCGCGAGTACACCGTCCGCGGCAACCCCGTCATCCCGCCCGAGTCCGTCAAGGTCGAGGCAACCGTCGTCGAGCACACAAAGGGAGAGATGGAGGTCATCTTCAAAAAGAAGAGGCGAAAAGGGTACCAGAAAACCATCCTGCACAAGCAGACGTATACCCGTCTCAGGATTGGGCCCATAGATGTCGTAGAGCAGCCACACGAGCAATCATAGCCTTGGCTTACCCTTTGCCACGTCTCTCGAGACATTGTTGGCTCACAAAACTGTATATTAGCACCACCCATTCCTCCACCATAATATCTAATGACGTTTGCAGAATCGCCACGCGTGCACGATACTCGTCGACGCCGTGACGAAAGCTGCGTCGGCAAAATAGACTTGTGGCGAACATGCAGTCCGCCACGCCTCCTGAAGTCAATGTTGGTCAGGACCGTACCGCGAGTCCCCGACGCATCAACTCGGAACCCGATCCGTCCATCTGTGCAACATCATGAATGCGTAATTTCGTCTCGTGTTTTCAGCCAACCTTCACCACACGCCGTTCATCGACACATACGATGAGCAGCGTCGACTGAGTTTATGTCAATGTGGACATAGTCTGACCTAGCAAAAGCGTTGACACGCAAAGATGTTGACGCGTTGATAGTGGGCAACCACCACTGTTTCATTCCATGCTGTATACATTAGTACCCGAGATGCTGAGACATACGTGACGATGTAGAACCAGTGGGCATCTGTTGAAGCAGATCCGTGATGAACCCACCCGCATTGAAGAGCTTCTGGTCGTCAAATCACGCCCGAATGTCAGGCATGCGTATTGGGTTGAACAGGGTTCAACTTGAACATGCCCGCAAGTGACAAAATCGCCATGCTAAACGCCGCTGAGTCACAACAAGCTGGTCATGACGTCGCGTTCGAAGATTCTGATAGCTACACCCACCGACGCCCACAAATCTCACCCTCGGTCGAGCTCGGCGTCGGGCCAGCAGAGCACGCCCTCCGAGAATCCAAGTCAGAGCAACTCTCCCTTATACTTGAAGCTTCAGGCACGCGCTATAACATGACAAGTAACGTTAACGAGATACAGCTACAACTCCAAGGTCACTTTCACTGCACAGCTTGACCTCGTCCGGGCTCACGGGCGGGACCCCACTGATGGCATCCTCGAACGAAAGGAAAAACAACTCGGTACTTCCATCCGCCGCCATTATGAAAGACCGCACTGGCACCCTCCACAACGTAAGCTCAGGCTCGTCCGATGGCGGCGAACCGTCCACCGATTCCGAACCGTACAACTTGAACTCGTGCATCAGCCAGATCTTCTTCATGAGCTGACAAAATTTGTTCCGGGTTTGCGTGGGCTTTCAGATCCGAGGCGTGAAGGTGGGTGAACGGGTCCGGGTTACACTCCGAGTCGGCAGGATCCTTGCCAAACATGATGTGCTGCCAGTACCGTGATGCAGGTAGCGAACCACCCGGTTGACGACGCCTCACAATCTGCTCGCAGTATTCTTCGGCTCTGATGGTATGAGCCCATGTCAGCAATGTGATATCACTACTAGTGGGCGAATATGATGACTTCGAGGCCTTGATGACCGTCACGGTCAGCAAGCTATAGCAGCACGTCATCTAGCTACGGCGCAGAAGTTGCTCCTTCCGGGTTGGAAGCCGCGTTCGTGGTATAAATGTCGAACGAAATTCCGTAATTTCGTTCGAGATCTATATTACGAACGCGGTAGAAGCTCCGTTGCCTGCGACGCCCGTTTCGCATTCCTGTAACTTGAAGTCTCTCATTCACATGAATCGCATCATGATAATCATCTCTCATCTGCAATGGTCCCTCCAGACATAATGTACCTACTCAGGATCCTCCCGAAGCTCACTGGCAAGAAAATGGGCTACCACCAACCTCAAGCTGTTGAATCCCAACACTCCTACCTCCGAGTCGACTCCTGCTACTAGGCCAATCCGGCAGTGTCGTATTCGCCGTCTGTGACCCGGTACCTCTAGTACGTGAAATCCAAGCTGGTCAACCACCGGAGCTCGGGCTGAAGGTTCTCATTCATCACATCTCAGACGCCTCAGGCTATTGCTTCGACCTTAACGGACAAAGCCAAACTTGGAGTGCCAGTGGTATACTCTCAATTGGTACTGGAAGTCCGGCGCCGAGGGATCTGCCAGTGGTCGCAGTGCTTGCCGCCCAGAACTTCAAGAAGAGTCAACTCTGCTGCCTACAGTCTCGTAAGACTTCGTGCTCCCATAGGACACTGTTATATCTCCGGCGTCGTTGGATTCTGGAAACTGGGTTCGTAATTAGTAGGCGATCATTACCGACATGGTCCAAAACTTCCTACAACTCGAAGGTTCCGTCATCTGCCCTTTCAACACCACTACTCTACTACCATCCTCGGACACTACCGTGACTTGTTTACTACTACTACCCCACTACTACCCTCCAACGCTACTACGTTACTCCTCGGCGTGGACATCATTACCCTACTACCCTTGGACGTTCGACACTATTTTCGCCGTCTCGACTCTCATGTTACTTTCCCCCAAAGTCTTTTGATATTGTGGTTCTATTCCGAACTCTTGTACTACTAGTAGCCTATCCGAGCCTCCATTCATTGACTAGCATTCAATGAAGTTTATTTTCAAGTACTAGACCATGAGATTCAGAGAGTTGACTCGCAAGTCAAAGGTCAAACAAAATCCAATGTTGTCAATGTATGTTCGATTGAGACTGAGACCAGGTTTTCAACTCGACAAACTGTCAACCCTAGGTGTCCTGAGTTGGCCCGTAACCAGACTCATCGATCCACCGACGTGTACCTTTGTTCGGAGAGAGGGAGCATGATGTGTCGAAACTGCATCATGACACAGATCGACTCACGAAGAAACAGTTTTGCATCCGGTACCAGAATCAACGACACCGTCGGAAACGTCCTCAATAGAATGTGGTAAATACAGGTCTTAGAGATCCAATAAGTATGTGATGTGAAAAAAGAAATCATACAATCCGAGCCTACAACCCCTCAAAGAAGGACAAATCTTGTGCAGTCAGAGGGCCCTTCTTTCCCGGCGGAACCGCAGCAGGTACACTCTGCAAGCTCCCAGCCCCACTGCTCATGCTCATCCCCACAGAGCTCCCCGACTGCGACCCCATCAGCCACTTCCCCGACCCCGCAGACGACACCGACTGAGAATGCAACATCCCCGGCCTCAGACCGTTCGACGAGGTGGTCGATGAGGAAGGCAACAATGGTTGGTGCCCAAACGCCGCCGGCGACGAGTTGGACGCTAACAGCCCCTCTGCTGCAGGTGGTGCCGTCGAGTTGAACGACCCAAATGACTCCTCATCGTCCGCCAAGAAGTCGAACCCGCTACTCCCCCCTGATGCAGCAGCAGCATTAGGCGGTGGAAACAAGGCCTGGGGGAGCGGGGACGGCGGCGCAGGCCAGTGCTTTCCCTTTCTCGAGTTCGCCAGGTCCATGAGACTCAGGGTATGCTGATGGTGCGTCTCACGCGCCGGTGGTGGCGGCGCGATGCTTAGTTTCGGTTTGACAGCAGCAGCAGGGGATGGCGGTCGCAGCTTCGTTACTGGCACGGGTGCCGGTGGAGGTTTCGACATGATGGCTGGTGGTGGTGGTGGCCTGAACGTACTGGTAATCTTGGCTGGCAGCTTGGGCGGGGAAGGCGTTCGCAGGCCAGGGGAGGCGGCGAAGGAACTGAACCCGTCGAACCCAGACCCAGATGCAGATAATAACGAAGACCCACTCGTATCAAAATTCGCGCTATTGCTGGATTCAACGGGTGACGTGAACGCAGAAAATTCGTCGTCGAACGAATCAAATGTCACAGGTTGTGTCTTCCCAACGGCAGCCGCAGCACTTTGAAAGAACGCGGTGGCGGATGCCTTTTGAGCCGCTAGCGATTGTCCAAACGACCGCGAACCTGACGCCTGCGCTCCGCCGAGCATCGGAACGTTGGTTGCAGATGTGGGAGACTGCAGTTCTGGAGAAAGGAATCCTGAATCCAGGGTGAGGGGCATGGGTTTGTGAGCAGAAGACTGGAAATCCGCAAAGTCATCATCATCGTCATCGAGGGAAGCCACGGCATGAGAAGCTTGAGAAGAGGTGAATGTAGAACGAGGAGGTGGTAGCAGCGTCCGCGACGTGCTCGCGGGAGGTGGAGGCAATGGTGTGTGCCCACGGGAGACCGGCGTGGGAACGAGGCCCAGCTTAGAAGGGGGTGATACTGCGTTCGGATAGAGGAGGGCCAACGGAACACTGGAAGTCGGCGTGGTTGGTTGCAGACCATCAGCAGGTAATGATGACGTAGGTGACGAGGAAGGGGACACGGGGGATGAAGATGATGACGGTGGAGGCAGCACGCCGATATTCGGTGGACGCATGCGACTCGTAGAAAATGTGGACGATCTGTTCGTTTGAGATAGGCTGGAGTGAGGGCGTATCGGAGGAGACATGGAAATGGGAGTCTGTGAGCGCGATGATTGTGAAGAAGGAGGGGGAGGGAATGTGAATGGCTGCTTCACTGATGAGAGCACGGGTGTGTGCGAGCGTGAAGCCGGCGGCGGCAGCCCAAAAGGCTGGGCTGATGTGCTTACTGATATTGGAGAGGGAGTGACTGGCTTCATTTGCGACTGCAGAAGAGAAATAGGTGACTGAGGTCGGGAGGTCAAGGCAACGGACGGTGAGGACAGTGTTGGCGAGGGTTCAGCGCTAAGGAGGGGGAATGTGCCTGAAACGCTGCTCGATGCAGGAGAAGTCATAACATCAAAGAAGGAGTCAAATCCATTCAATGTTGCTTGCGATGACTGTGCTGGTGGTGGAATAGTCATACTATTTCCCGATCGTGGTAGCACTAGTGTCGTAGGGGCACTGCGAATGGTAGGAGTCGACGCGGGTGGAGGAGCGAGCAGGGGTGGTAGAGAATTCGAAGGAAGCATGGCAGACAATGCCTTGTGGTCATCTTCCCCGTCATTGCTTACGCTTGGCACGACGTCTGAGAGGTACTCGAAGTCACCAGATGATAGTGCTAGTGACTGCCGTGGACTTGAGCTTGTGGACGACACTGAACTCTGGCGGCGAGAGAAACGACCAAGGAAGCGCGAGACAGCGGATGGTGCAGCGGTAGGCGCAATCTCCGTCCCGTCCAGCTCAACCATCGGAGCATCAGCATAAGACGACGCAGCCGCTGGAGCGGATGATGTGGCGCTAGTGGTGAGAGTAGCAGAAGGTAGCGTAGAGACTTCCACGGGTCTCGTTGAGGAAACAGAACGTACACTTTCCGCACTATTTCTCTTATCCAATGAGGATCTGTCGATAGCCTCTACCGGCGACGCTCCATTGCTGGTCGATGGCGTCGCAGTATGTCCAGACGCCGCGGCAGGAGCAGAAGGAGTAAAAGGTTTCGAATCCTTCTTTCCCCAGAACGAAAACAGTCGACCCGTGCTCTTCTGCGCTGCTACCACAGGTTTGGGAGCTTCCTTCTCCAGTATCCTCCAACCTAACGGCACAACATCTTCTTCAACAACGTCTTTCTGACCCCTTACGGCTGTTTCCCATGCCGTAGAACCTTTGCTCGCCATATAGTGTGACATTGGACTGTCCTTCACCATGGGCAGATTTCGGGTTAATCGCAATGCATTACTCATACCCTTATATGTTGCTGTCTTCGGGAAGTTGAGAGGCGGTTGTAGAGTCAAGTCTGGAAGGTATTGGTGTCTGATCACGGTTCTATCAAGTATGTGAGACACGCGAACAGGACATAAAACAGGCATGTTACTCACAAGTCATCCAAGTCATCCAAAGTAGCCCTGAGGTTGTTCCTGAACGAGTCCTTGTCATCGTCAATTTGCTTGGGATCAACTTTGGCTGTAAGACTTTTGAACAAATGTTCACAGTGCTCCTTGATGTCGTCTACATAACCCGATGGCTAGACAATTCATAAGTCGGACTAATCATTTGGCAAGAAAGAGCTCGTACAATCCTACGATCAAAATTCTCCTTTCGCCTTCGGGCAGCCGTCCACTCGTCTTCAACTTCCGCTTCGTCATCACTCTTCTCCTCTGCAGCATTGTTCCATGCGGATCCCCATGTATCCTCCTCGATGTCTCCTACAACGCCTGCTTTGTATGGTGCAGTGTCGTCAGAAGTTTCGAAGCCAGAGGAGAAACCTCCGAAGCCGTCAGGACTAGATGACCGAGAAGGTATAGGAATGGGGACAGGTATCCGTGGTGGGCTCTCCGGTTCTGCAGGGCACGGGGTAGATGGTGATGGTTCACCCGGATCACCTATTGGCGAGTCGACTGACGGTTGACTTGTATCCTGTGGCAGTTCTTCCTCAGGTTCCGACGCTGTCAGAGTCGATGTCGGAGACAATGTCGCGGCTTCCAAACCATCTTCCGTGATGATCTTCGTCTCCTTTGCGGCTGATTTGCCGATGTGAATGGAATCGTAAGTGCTCGTCCCCCAGGCCATGTCTGGTTCCGTGTGCGACCACCCGAAGCCATGCGAGTCCTCTGACGGCTCGTTCCATCGTATATCTGCACCAGTACTCCAAGAAGGGGCGGCCAGGTCGGCCTCACTATCTTCTACAGTGTGTGAGGGTCCAATTGAGGGGGAAACTGTGCGCAACCAGGAGGGTTTCAAGCTGAGACTCGAGAGGGTAGCGGTGGCCTTCGTCGTCGGGGCATCTTGTTCGTCGACTTGGACAGATTCTCCCCAGGCATTGTTATAAAGGTCATCCATCCAGTACTCGTGTCAGGTGTAGCCTACGTTCATGAGATGTGCATGTGAGTTTCGGTAGAAGAAAGGTATTCCAGCAATGTTCCAGTTGACCCCGCATCTGCCGGCGGCACATCATGAAATAAGCGCTAAAGTGGCCCGCCACAGTCCAGACTCCAAAATCAAGTTCATTGGCGACAGACTCGGCAAGCAGACGGTAAATGGGATGTAGACATCATATTATCTACACGAATGACCACAAGTCCTCGACGAGATCCACTTGTGGGGTATCAGAATTAGGTTTTTGGAACCAAGTGTGGTGTGAGGGCTCCGTAGCAAGTGCTGGTTCCTTCTTGACTCTCCTCTTCACTTCCGTGTCAAACAGCTACCCGGGCAAGAGAATGAGTCAGTGAATTTGTGCAAATAATAACAAAGTAACATACCGTGGCGTAGGTGTGATCCAAAAAGTCTTCCAGCGCGTAGTTGGGCTTCGTAAACGCCTCTGTAAATATCTTCGCAAGGGTTGACACGGCAGAATGGTAATGGTGCCTGTGAGTGTACAACTCCCACAGCGAGGACTCCAACGCTCGTGTTTTCGTTGGATTGACTTCGGTTTCATCAAATGGGTCTACAAGGTCCAATCAATATACACATAACAAAGTAGCCTGGCGAAAAGAAAGCGTACCATGCTCGAAACCTTCTTCATCGCGATGTATCAACACCATCAATGAAGGATGTTTCTTGAGGATGTTGTATGTGAATGGGATGATCATGACGATGGCGGATGGCGGTGCGGACAACGACAGACGGGCTAGACGTTTCACGAAGGAAGCTAATAATGTAACGGGTAGATGTCTGTGATTTCAAGTAAGCTTCCCTTAATTTTCGTCGTCAACGAAGATATAGACGTACGTGGAACTGAGGAACAGTTCCGTCATACGGAAGAATCGTGCTCGGTTTCTGAGGTGGAGGACGTCTCGATCCAGGAAGGTATAAAGTCGAGTATAGAATGAGGGGTAGTCCCTAGATTGATGTGAGCCATTGGAAAGCGCAGCACAAATGACCATTGTGAAACTCACAGATTGTATTCTTTCATCAAAATGAACAATGCATTCAAGGACAGTAATCCGACGCTACCACCATAGTCAACACACGAACCAACCCAGTCCATGAGTAGCACTGCTCGAGTCATATGTGGCATTACACCTCTATGCATCACATTCAAAGCTCTTGTCGCTAAGGCTTTTTTTGAACTTTCATCTCCCACCGTTAGATAGGGCAGAAGAGAAAGCCAAGCCCGCGTGAACATGGCTTTGTGTGCACCAAGAGAATGCAGCGACTGATGCACGGACAGTTTGTGTAGTCTCACGTGAGCCTTCTTCTCTTCCGCTACGGGAGCCTCGTCCTCGAAGTATTTGCGCCAGTCATCCTCCGCATCCTCGGCCAAGTCTTGAGAAGCTTCGCCATTCGGTGTCTGGTCGACATCGTCTTCTCCAGTCGATTTAGGTTTGGGAGGTCGCGAGCCAAGTTCCTCCACCCACCAAGAACTCAATTCTTTGCCTTCGGTTGGAAATGTATTCAGCTGCTCCAAGAAGGAAAGCAAGTTGGCCGGAACATCTGGGTTGTCGAAAGACGACAACACATTTCTGCAAAAGCTATCAAGGAGATGGTGAACACGAGATAACAATGGACGTACGCAGATTCCCTGAGGAAGAACCACCGGACATCGTCGTTCACGCTCAACCACTTCTCTACGAAAAGATCTCTAACCTCAGGATCTACCTTCCTGCCTTCATCATTCTCCTCAGATTTGCATTTCTTGAACCTTCTTTTGTGACGAGGTGATGGGGGACACGTCAACAGAGCATTCACGACTAGCTTGAAGTGTACGTTGTGCCATTGTGGACCAGTGCTGGAAGTCTTGCTCACGGAAGTAGACAAATGCTTTTGTATCGACATCAGGATGTCGAGTGCGGCTGTCTATTAGGGCGGTCAAACTTCTTCCAAGTATAGAGACACAATCACCACTTATAACATACCCGCAACTTCAGGTCCTCATCCTGCAGCAACCCACCCAGTAACTGCGTGTATCTCTGCAGCCGCTCGTTGAGCCATGACCGAACTTTCTTCGCAGCTTCATCAGACGAGGGCGCATGGAGCAAGCCAGCCGAGAGAATAACAATAAACACTCTGTAGAGGGTGTATATAGCTCTGGAAAGGATGGGAGGTTCCTCTGCCTTGCGTGCAATGTCGAGTAAATCCGTGAGCTGATTCAACGAAGTCTTGGTCGCGACTGCGATAATAAGGCCTGTTTCTAAGCTTTGAATGTATACTTCCACATTGATGGCCGCATTGCTGTCGTTGTTCAGCTTGCGCTTTTTCAAGGAAGCAGGGAGGGAGGGTCGCGGAGCCATGGCAGTTGAGGTGAGGTCGTCGGACTTGAATTCGAAAAATAAGGATGTCTTCCGATCATGATCTAATCTAATCTGCGCTGGATGTGAATTGCATGCCTTGGCCCGCGAGGATACGCTCAGCCCTTCTCCCTCGTTCTATAACCTTCCCCTAATCTTTGTATATAAGTAGAGGCGGTAGAGGTCCAAGCGTGTCAAGACTTCTCCTGCAACCACGACCTTCTACCTCTGGATCCCACTACTAGTTGCACAGGTCGTCGCTGGCACAACTGCGTTGGTATCGGTAGTACTAGGGCCCAGGGTGACGAGCTAGTACTGTCTCGAAGATGGCGACCGACCTCTATGAAATCCTTAGATTGGATAGGAATGCATCTCCAGAAGAGAGTACGTCGTTCACTCCTTTAACCGTCCGCCATAACGTATGTATTTAACCTGCGCCACAGTTCGCAAGGCGTACCGTAAACGCGCCATGGCAACCCATCCAGACAGGATTCAAGGTGCGAGAGAGAAAGAAATCGCCACCGAAGAATTCCGTGAGGTGAGCTCGTCTTCTCAGTCCATTGAAGTCAGCTATTGAAGGCCGTCTTGAAGGTCAGCAACGCTTATGAGGTTCTGAGCGATCCAGCAAAGCGCGAAGTAAGATTCTGATTCAAACTTCCTAACAGATGCATGGGTCCTAATTCATCGGTTTCAGATGTATGACAATGCTGGTGTATGGCCACCTGATGTGAACGACAGACCAGCACAGACCAACAAGAGGAGATCCTCTCGCAGACCAGAGCCTTCTCCCTTCAATAATGACTTCTTCGATAACGATCCATTCCCGCAATTTGGAAATGCGTTCGGACGGTCTCCCTTCGGTAGTGGATTCAATTTCCACTTCACCAACCCCTTTGACTTGTTCGACTCCCTCTTTGGCGACCTTCGATCGCAGGGATTCTTTGATTCAAACATCACGTTTCCGCATGGACCCGGCGGCATGTCTGGCTTGCTCTCGAGCGCGCCATTCGCCTCTAGTCAGAGTCAAATGATGTCTTTCAGCAATATGGGCAACAGCGGTACCGGTGGTCGATGGGTCTCTCAGAGCCAAACGACACGCATTGTCAATGGTGTTAGTGAAACGATCATCAAGCAACGAGATTCGCAGGTGCGCTTAATATGCATCGTTCAATACATGCCATTTCAGACAAGGACCTTTGTTTTCTCTGTTCCAGGGGAATGAGCATGTTCGCTACAAGACAGCACATGGGGAACGGTACACAATCAATGGTGTACTGCAACCTTCTGAGCGCAGCCGTGTACGAGACGCATCCGCATCCCCACCGGAGTCTCCAAGGAAATACGCTGAGAAACATCATTCCTCTCGTCGAGCCTTAGAGTACGGGCAAGCTCACGAGGATTCTAACATCAGACCTAGCAATCGTCATGGTCGTACTCAGTCTACTAGTCGTCACGGTCATTCCTCCCGCCACGATGGTACGTAATCTGCATTCGTGCAGTCTCAGATGAGCTTAATCTTATCGATATATCCAGGCCGCGATGACATATATCCACAAACAAATACCTCATACAATCCTCCGCCGTCCAACACTTTCGGACCCTCTGGTCGTGGACACGCCGTTCCTGACACTCAGGCCTTCGGAGAGCCTGTTCATTCACCTTCCCGGTCCCGAAAGGATCCTGGCTTCTCCCCTCGCGACACCGCTCAACGTACTCGAGCACTTGAATATCCCTCTGGACAATTGCGTACAGAAGCCGCCTTTCCCGGAGGAAGCCCCAATCGTGTGCGTCCCGACACAGGGCTTGGTCTAGATGTCCCACTCAACACTGGTCCGAGTCGATCCCGTACATCGCCAAGATTAGCTCCATTGGCAGCTCTCGATGCGCCCCTTGACACAGGCCGTTCTCGCCACTCTCACACCCGCTCTCACTCCGACAAGACGCATGCATCCCCGCCAACCACCCGCACACGCTTCCAAACCCAGCTTCCGCCTCTGGAGGGCCCTTCGACTTCTGCTCAGAAGTCCGGGTCGAAGTCGCGCCGCGCTGCTGATGACGGGTGGTGAATGAGGTAGGTATATGAGCCTTTTGTGATTATGACCGTGGCATTGATACCTTGGCTGGTTGTATTGTGCAGGAAGAAGATGCCTGCAACCTCGTTCAAGTTGATAGCAATGACCGTGAAACCTCTATGCGCCCCACTCACTATCCGGACTTGTCTTGTATGTTGCTATCCCTGCGTCCTTGTCTCTCTGTGCCTTTGTCTGTTTGCGTCTTTGTTTCTTGTGTCCTTGTCTTTCTTACTTGCTATCGTCTTGTTTTGGAAGGGGGCCATACTTAGATATGCCCTTCTTCATTGTACGTCTAGTTTGTATCGTTCACGTTTGGCTATATTCACCTTCCGGACATTTATGTTGTACACCTACAATATACCTTGTATCGCTCACGTTTTGACATCCGCTCTACCTTCATGCATCATACTTTGTCTGTATACTTATGTTTTTCTTTGATCTCGCACACTTCCTGTCATGCTAGCTATGGAATACAAATGACGTTTTCACGTTCAACAATTGCAACTTTCAAGTCGCATCCGAAAGGGATTAATAGCTGATGCAAAGCTAATCTCCATTGACATCGAATCGGGAGGTGAGTAATGAGAGTGTAGGTACACGTTGAATGAAGAGGTAGGCAAGAGTCGCGGAGAGATGCAGGAGGAAAGAGGAACGATTCCGAACGAATGACCCAGTAAAAAAGAAAATCAGGAGTACGAAAGTGAATAAACTATGGTAAGGAGTGGCTACTGACATAGAAACACTCAGCAATGCATGAGGGTAGGATGGAACGGGCGAGAGTGATTGGAGAACGTTTGACCTGGCGATACACATATGATATGAAAGAGGCTAAATGGGTAATGAATGTGGAACGACGTCGCACGCAACGTCGGATATAGAACGAATTGAATCACGGAAAACACTACTTACAACGAACGACTTGTGGAGAACTCAAATGACGGCCGTCGTTCGTGAGGGATGCATGGGCGGGAAAGCACTTGACATCGGCGAGACCTGCGCCTGTTGGATCGGAACCGAAATATCCCCACCGAGCCCGCCGTCTAGGGATAATGTGGCTGAGCTGAAGGCATTTGGAGCACCACTCGTACTTGGTGTAGCTGGAACGCCTGCAGGGGTGGGTACCTTGCCAATGAACCATGACGGGACCCAGCCGCGATCGCCATTCTCTTCTTTGACGGCCTGTGAAGATGTGTGGTGAGCATACGTCATGAAGTAAAACGATAGGAGAACATACGTATGACCAATGGTTATAACGCTTGAACACCCGTAATTGATCGTCCTTGACCAGATCCAACTCCTCCTCTCCCTTCTTCTTGTAATCCATCAACGCAATCCCCGGGAAGCTTGTCGACAATATGCTCAACGGCAGGATTGGCGTCTTGCCTGTTCCTCCCGGTGTTGTCGGCGGCGTATCTGCTGAACCTCGAGCGGTGGCTTCTGCAATAGCACTAGCCACTGGGACGCTCGTCTCCAGTAAACAGCCTGCTGGGACCCAGCCCTGTTTGGTCAAATCGGGTTCGACTGCTCCGGAACCTTCGGGATCTCGTTGTACCACCCACCAACCTCGTGCGCGAGACAAGATGAGGAAGGTATCTCCACTGTGAAAAAGCTACGATCAGAGACAATCAAGAATAGAGGGGAAGTAGTACTCACACAACAACGTCGAACTCGTCCTCCTGTTCCGCCATATAAGGATAGATAGCCACAGCATACGACACTCCGGTGGAAGGTGGGATCTCTCTTACAACTGATGGTATGCCGCTCTCGTCCAACGCCGAGGATCCAAGCGCGGCTTGCCCCTTCAACGGTTCTACAGTCGCGGCCGTCAGATCGTCCGCCGATCGCTCCTTCGTTTCCACCGATGGGGACATAATTTCTGGCCATGATGACTGCCCGCTTCCACCTGGCACGCCAGACATAATACCAGGTGCAAGATTGCTGACATGGCTGTTCACTTGCAGTTGTAATGGTCGCCCACGACTAGATCCCTGAGATGCTTGTGATACAGCTGTGGCTGGACCATGTCCGTTGGATGAACCAGATGCGCCAGACAGTGGCGGTGACTTGACGGATGAAGTCTCGGAATTCGCTTTGCGGGCGGCTTGCTTTTGCTGGGCCACCGCGATAGGCGAACGAATATCTTTGATATGCTTCAGCATGAACACTGGATTCTTTTTGGCATCTTTCAGCTTTTGGAAGAGTAGCAGCGGCTTCTCGTCATAGCTAAGACACCTCTCAATCCGGTTGCCTGAGAGAAAATGAGGATAAGGTATATGTGAACGGTATAGGTATCCTGAGACATACCGGGGTAGCCATAGCAGATGAACATAGCATAATTCTGCCAGTCGTCGTTATTGATCTTGTACTTCTTCAGGGCAGCAGGTAGAACCTTCCATGCTGGATCGTCAAGGCTGACTTTGAAGCTCTTCAGATTATCCGAACTCTCCTGCCTCTGTGGCTTTGGTGGAATATGTGCGCTCGAGCTTGCGGCTGTTGTGCTGGTGGCGAGCGAATTTGTGTTGGATGATCCCCTTGATTTATCGGAAGAGGATGACGGAGGGTCTGCGCGAGATGAAGAATTGGCGAACTCATATTCAGTACGTTGAGGTGAAGGTTGCGGTGAGGGGGATGAAACGACTTCCGAGACAGGCTTTGTGGGTGATCGTGAAGGCTTGACGAAAGATGCCCATTTGAATGAAGATTGGCGAGTGACTGGACTGCTTTCTGCCTCCGACTGCAGCGGTGTCAGTGACCGCGAACGAAACGCTCAGATGGATATTACTCACCGGTCGACTCTGTGACGCCCGTATACTGCCAATATCCTCCAGACATATATGCACACTATCGTTCAACCGTCTGTTCTCATCCTCCAACTGGCGTAGTCGTTCGGCTGTTTACAATATCAGAGGCTGCCCCATCAAAAAGTATGAAACATAGTGACGCACCTTGGTCCTTAATTAGACTGTACAGTCTATCGACACTGAGATTCTCCTGGCGTTCCTCCACCTCAGCTGTGGATTGTGTGTAAGTGCACAGTATAGAACAAATGAAACATGGAGACACACATGGAGGAACATAAGCGTCGGGCTCAATTGAAATATTGTGCTGAAGTTTCAGGAGATATATTGCTTTGAGAATAGCGAGCCGTTGTCCGATGGTGGCGACGCCGACCTCCTTCAAGCTGTCGGCATCTACAGCACATAGGACATCTCCAGAGATATGGTGGTCTTGACAAGAAATATGAGTAGGGCCCGCTGCGACGCGAGGGAAAGTGTACGGACCTAGAATTTGGTGTTCGTACTGCGGGAAACCAAGCTTAGACAACCACTGGTGGACATCGTTCTCGTCCCAGTCTACTACGCTGCGCTGCTCGTATGAAGCGACATCCATGAACGAAAGGAATGTCGGGGTTGTGGGTACTAGTAAGGAGAAAGCAGCTTGTGCCAAAGCCGGAGTTGTTGGAAGTAGCTCAAAAGTAGCACTCAACTCTCCCAGTTGTGGCCGTCGTTCCGGGAACTCGCCGGAGCCGGAGCCTAAATAGGCAATCGCCGTCCGTGCTGCGTCTTTGTTCTTGACCATCACAGCATCAGCGCTCAGCTTCAAGACAGACTTCGTGGTCCAAAAATGCATCATCGTTCACATAGCAATTAGAACACAAGACAAGGCTACAGATAACACGCTATCCACTGCTATCTCAAATGCGACGTCCGAGCTCCTACAAGTAACATCAATTAGACCGAAGTTCACCATTTCATATACACCTCAAACTATTCTCACTGGACATGGCAACGAGACAGGCAAGACAAGACGCACCTGAGGTTCAATACATCCTGGCATCTGTCAAACGTGCTCGAGGTCGAGAACAAAGCCAGAGCTCTAAGAGCGGCCGGACTGTTCATCAGACACCGTGCCAGCAGCCTGGGACTTCAGCGCATCCGCCCATGTGTTCGTGACGATGCTCCAGTAGCGATCCGGGTCCGCCCTGGCGTGTGCAACGTGTGCCGAGCGAAGAAACAGCTCCGCGGTGACAGTTAATTTCTGCGACCTCGCGGTAGCAATGTGTTCTTCGACAGCATAACTCGGCACCACTTGGTCATCCTTGGAATAGATGTACACTCTGGGTGTCTTCGCGCTCGACCACGGCAGGATGTTCGGGTCGTTGAGTCGTTGACGGAGGACCTCGATTATGTCCGGCTTTCCGGTGAGCTTGCTCACACCGACCATTGCACACCAGAGAATGGTAAGCGGGACAGCTGCGAGCCACTTCAATGGGAGAAATTTGATGGGTGCGGTGAATGCACGGAGAGAAGTAGCCAGGCCCGCGTTCCCGGGAACGGAGTCCAGAATGAGACATTCAGCAGGCGGTGTGGCTTGAGACACGGGGGGTTGGGGTATCTTATGCAGAAGGTCGGACAGAAAGGTCAACTGTCGCGCTCCACCTAACAACAACTCGCATAAGCGTGATTCCTTACGCATCCCAATTCGTGCGTACCGTTTGAAAACACATGCACGAGCACATTAGGAGGCAACGATCCGAGTATCCCGGCATCCTTCAGAACGTCTATCGCAGGCCGTACAGCATCCAACTACAAGAAGCCAAGGTGATAGACGTTAAACTTTCAATCTGGCGTTGGGATCATGATATGCAACTACTCACATTATTTTGTTGACTGGCCCAAGTGGCCGACTGTCTAGAAAGAACCAAGACTTGCGTGGCACCAGGATATAAGGTGTTGTACTTCGTCATGTACGTGAGAAGCGATCTAAGCTTCGCGTCCACTATGAATCCATGAGTTGACGCGTCATGAGAATGCATTGATTAGACGTACTCCAAGCACATATGAGAATGACTCTACGGAATTTTGACGTGGGTGAACTTTAGACACAGCAATCAAATCAAATTACGCACTTTGGATCGTCGACTTGTCCAAGTCCATCCCTCGTCGGTTTCAACAAATAGACATCCCTCGACACCTGTGCTGGATTCACCTTTGGCGGTGTATTTGCTCCCAGCAATGGCGTACTCTCTCCGGTTGAAACCATATATGTCCTTCGATGTAAGAGAAAGCCTTTAAACTTTAAGCTCACGCGTAGCATGCACTGGCAGTAGTTTTGCAGTAGTTTATAAACAAGCTCGAGTTCGGAATTGGTGGTAGATGTAGCGCTCATGATCGGTCAATTATTTGAATTTATTTCGGGCGGTGGACATTTTCCTCCAAACCTCTTATAATTACTTGTACTGCTCCAAAAGCCCGACCACCCTTAACACAGGATGAGTCTGCAGGAAATCATCTTATGCGCGATATCGCCCACAACACCGGGAGCTGGTTCCATTGTCCTCCACGATATCCAGACCGGCTCGACATTAGCCACTTTCAAGCAAACCTCTGCACAGAAGAACTGCACGGCAGCAGTGCCCACTAGGAATGGGCAGGGCGGGTTCATACTAGCTGCGCAGCCGGAGAAGTCAATCATGAACGTATACAACTTTCAAAAAGTGAGGTGAGGTCGCCAGATCTGTGATTGTTTCCAAAGGACGGGCATTTACATTATTGTCTGAGTAGGATCAGCTTGCTCTAAAAATCGTGCTGCCAGAAAAGCTGTCGTGCATTGCTGTGGACCCACGGGGAGATTATTGCGTAGGAGGAACATCACAGGGCAGAATATACTTATGGGAGGTGCGTGCTATTTTTTCCTGTTATTTGTATGTTCAGCAGATAACCTTGCCTTCGCAGATCGCTTCCGGAATCATGTTCAACGCCTGGGATGCGCACTATCGTCAAGTGAACGTTCTAAGGTTCACACAAGACAGTGCTGCGTTGCTGTCCGGTAGCGAAGATGCTTCAGTGAACGTATGGTCAATGTCTAGGTTCGTGCGTATATCCGTGAAGCATATACCCTTCTAAACAATCATATACCAGACTGCTCGATAACAACACACAAACTGAACTGGTGACACCACATTACACCCTCACAGACCATACGCTGCCTATCACCGATATTGCTTGTGGCGTTGGATTGTTCCCGGGGTGTCGGGTATTGACATCTTCCGTCGACCACTCTGTGAAGGTGCGTCGAGGTTCTCCTCCTTGCGTCGCGTTACTAGAGAGATACTAACGCCGACCCTGCTTTAGCTATGGGATTTGTCCTCAAATACACTGCTCACTACATTCCAATTCACAAAAGCAGTCACACTGCTCGCTTGGGACGTCACGGAACGATTATTCTTTGCTGCATCGAACGACGGATCGATTCAGCAAGTAAATTTATTTCGTCAACGAGAAGACAAGTTCAGTCAGAATGGGATGGAGGCTGTAGGTGGGGCAGGAGTGACAGATATAATACGTATCGACCCAGAACAGTTCTCGAAGAAAAGGCTCATCTCAGTCAAGTGCGTGATGACATTGATCGCGTTCGCTGAATTTACATGCTCACTCCTTGACAGCCAACCCGTACATGCACTCACAATATCCCTCACTTCCTCGCTACTGCTCGTCGGCACAGGCGAGGGGCTGATCCACGTGTACGATGTAGCTTCTCACCAGCTGCTACGAACTATTTCCACTCACAAAGGTCTATCAATCACACACCTGCGGACTATGTTGAAGCCTCCAGATCTTATCGGACATGTCAGTCTCAGTCTGAGCCCAGGTGGCTCAGCAGAGGCGAAGGAAGGCCTCCCTCAGATACCTGTAGCGTCCTTCCAGAGGATGCAAGATCCTAAAGTAAGAGAAGCCCACGAAGTCGCACTCAAGCTACCTGCGCAACCGTCTGTAAGCCTCATCTCTGTCGACTGCTCACTTAAACCTCGACTGACGGACAACGCAGAGACCGACAGACGTTTTCTTCTCGTACTCAGCAGACGAGCTTGCACGAGATCATGCTGTCTTCATCAGGTCGGCTGACCCCACATCACAAGACTCTGGTGTATCCCTGCAAGTGCGTGTCAACGAGTTGGAGTCCGAGGTTACGAAGTTGCGGCAACAGCTTGGGAAGGCGAAAACTATAAACGATACGATGTGGGATGCCATGGTCCAAAAGCTCGGTGTCAAAACAAGAGAGCAAGAGAACAGCGAAGATGGGGATGGAGATGACGGCGAGAATGAGAGTCGACGGAAAAGAGGCAGATCGTAGTTTGGCTGATATTGGAACGACCCATCTGCAATGACAAGAAAGTAGAATCTATAAGTCCTCTCGATCTTTGTAGTCAGCTTCCGTCTTTCCGTGATGTTGATGGTTGACAAGGTTGAACCTGGAGCAAAGGATCAGTTATATAAGTCGAGGAAGCTATTGGTGTGCCTCACATAGGGAAGAGATCTGGACATATAGTAAATCAGCATTTATATTTGTAGACCATGGGAAATCGCGTACGCAGTTTGAGCTGTGAGAAGGCGGAATTCCTGTACGCAACACCTTGCACCCATTCCGGCTGGTCCGAGGTTCCGTACAGTGGGAGTCCTTGGCTAATGCGGTCGCCCATCTCAACCCTGTCCATGTCCTCCTCCCGTTTGTTCTCGGTCCATCCCCAAAACCGCACTAGAATAGAGTTATGAGCTGCATCTGAGCAGAAATAAATTGTTACTCACTGCTTGACCGCTGATAGGCAAAGAAGAAGCCTCCGACGAATCCAAGGAGACCGCCGAGACGCAGACCTGTCCGCATCTTGGTCCTCATGGGATCCGCCATATCTAGCACAGAGAACAAGACGGTGGTTGTTAGGATTCTGAATACAATGACTTCAGTTGTCAAGCTCACCCCATAGGTACAAAGTACTTGGAAATGCAGCCGTCACTCCTGCCCAGGCGACATAGTCCGATGGCCGCATATAACGGATGACACGTCCAGCATGAGGATCCGCATCAATGAGAGGGAAAGGTGTCTCGACGACTTTGTTCGGCATTGTAGTTGACTGTCGAGAGGAACGTTGAGGACCTGGTGCTCACTGTTGAGGCGGCTGAATCACGTGCTGGGAAATAGTTTAGGGCCGGTCGCCGCGTGGAATACAATGGCCAGCCTAAGACCACAACAGACCAAGCAACTCCTTGACCCTTCACTTTCTTACTTTCCTTCCTCTCCCTCATCTAGTCGATAGTGTCGCCCAGCATGAGTTCAGTACGACGGAATTCCAATCGACGCAGTGTCAGGGCACAACATAGCAGTCCGTACAACCGTACGAATCGGGGTAGCTCGAGAGATGGTAATAAGGTATGCCATTGGTGTATATGTTGTGTGTAGGCTCGTAGTGACGCGTAAAGCAGGGCACGGGTTGGGGTGTCGCCGATTTCATATTTGGCTTCTTCAAACGAGCTACCCCCGAGGAGGAGCCAGAATACGACGAGGTATGCGGCGGTTTCGTCTCCGGCTTCATGCAGCTGCTAATGAACCGTCTGTACAGATGGTTACAGATGAAGAAGACATTCCTCCGCCTCGTGTTGTTGTCCACCGTGAACCCTCTATACAGGAAGTGTCTCCGCCACGCACATCAACAAGACGTACGGAACCTCCGAGGACACCTTCCATGCCAAGTGACGACGATCAGCCCTCTTCGAAGGTTCAAAAGGTGTCAAAGTTTCTTGCGGAGAACAGCCATAGACAGTTGAATAGTGTAGAAGTGGCGGGGTTAGTCGCACTGCTTGAGGGAAGTGTACAAGGTGAGAAACATCAGATCTGCTTTCTCTTTTTTTCTTATTGTAAAATGCTATCTAGATGAACCGGAACAGCCATTTAGGTTTTCCCCTAGTCCGCTGACAACGCCAGTCCGCGGTACAACACCAGACATCACGTTCATAGGGTCGAGTTCCTCCGCTCCCGCTCTCCCCACGGCCGGGTTTTCCAGCCAGGCATCGGGGAAATCCTTGGCCAAGAACCCGAATGGTGTCTACCGGTGGCAAGGTGCTGGGAGTGCTCGTCCTCGTACGAGATATCAGTCGCCTGCCTTCGGGCCCTCGAAATCTATGCCCATCAGGATGAAGCTGACAGCACAAATGCCAACTACGGACAAGAAGAGGAGAAGAGTAGGACAGGATGCCGAGAGCTCTGGCCCACAACGTACGCCAGCCGCATCTTCGAGTTCGAATGCGAATGGACAGTCCCAAGCTAGCGCATCAGGAACTTTCGTAAACGGCGCAACCTCCCCTCCTCCATCTCGCACCAAAGCCCCAGTTCAGCCTTCCACACCTCGCATACGCACTAATAACCTACCTGCTAAGCCGACTGCGCCTACCAACCCATCACCTCTTCGTCAGGCGTGGAACCATAATGACTCGCCGTCCCCGCCCCAGCCTCCTGCGTCTAAACCGACACGTGCAGCGAACCTCATGTCCGAGCTGCTAAAGATGGACGTACCAGTGCCGACACCGGACTTCTCCAATCCATATGAAGCCGCAGGTCCAGTACCTGCCAAACCTGCCACCCGGAGACCGGTGACGAAGCGTCCGAGGGTGGTCGCCGCAAATCACGCAGAAATGAAGAAAGAAGAAAAGAAAGAAGAGAAGAAAGTAGCAGAGATGAGCCCTCAGAAGATTATTGAAGCCACTGTGCCAAAGGTACGATTCAGCCTGAATGTACTCGATGCAGTTTCTGATAGGCTGCATATGACAGGGGAGCAAGCGTTCACGCCCTCCGCCAGACTTGGACTCCAGCGGTCCCAAGACTGACCCGCGCGAACCTCCTGCACCTCGCAGGAGCAGTCGTCTCAAGTCACCAGAACCACGCGTCACAAATGGCATTAATGGTATCGCCGGAGCTTCCAACGGTGCCAGAGTTCCGCCACCAGTTGTGGAAGAGGACGAGTCTCCGACAAAGAAGCAGAAAACCTCTACCGCGTCTGGATTGATGAACAACAAGAAAATGACGGTCACTATCGAGGAAGTTGAAGACGTAGATATGCCTGCACCACCGTCCACGTACACTCGTCCATCCGAAATCATCGAGCCAGTGGACTCTCCTCAGAGGCAGCGAAGCCAGTCTCCGACTGCCGCTACTAGCCCCACTTCTCCGGTGCGCAACCCCTACGGCATGAAGTCGTCTGCTCCTAAAGCGCCGTCGAAGCTGCGCTACAGCATCAAGGCAGACGCAGACTCGGACAAAGGAGAGGATGACGAGAAAGAGAAGAACATGCCTTCATTCGTATCCTTCCCACCCTTGCCCCTGCCTCGAAATCGGGCTGCCGCGTCTTCTTCCACGTCCACGTCCTCGGCTCCAGCTAGGCCAATCGCACCAACCCGCAGCAAATCCATCTCAAAGTCTGAAGCAGAGACGAAGGACTCCGTTCTTACCTTGGCCGTTGAAGACCTTCCCAAGTTCACGTTCGCAGCGCCTGCGTTCTCTCCCGTTGCCGGGCCTGGCCCCAGCACTCAGAAGAGCCGTGAGCTAGCCATAGCCGCCGCGAAGGCTGCCCTTCCTGCTTTTGACTTCTCCACTCGTTCCATGTCATTCGGCACTACGTGGGGCAAGTCAGCTGCTGCACCCCAATCCACTGTCTCCATCGCGAAGCCGCCTGGTACCAGCGTTGGAGAGCAATGGACATGCTCGACGTGCATGCTCAAGAATCCCGCTAGCGCTACGGAGAAGTGCACGGTTTGCGACGAATCGCGACCGAAGCCCGCTTCTGCGCCAGCTACTGGCGGGTTCAATTGGGCTGCTGCGGGGATGAAGAAACCAGAAGCGGCAGAGGCTAAATGGACCTGTTCAGTTTGCATGCTGTCCAACCCGCCTTCTGCCACACAATGCACCGTCTGCGAGGCAGATCGGTGATGAGTCCTCATCCTTGGTTTTGCTGTTTTCTTGGGTTTCTTTCCTGGGTCCCGCATTTGTCCCCCAAAGTCTCGTCTCTGCATCAGTGATACATACAATCAAGTTACATACTCGTACATATTAAGTCCGTTTTTGAGGTTCGTGAAGTAGTACCGGAAGAGAAATAATATCCGTCTGTGAGGAGCGACTACCCCGAGTACGTCGTTCCGTCTAGTTGCTCGTATACCTCCAACCTCCCATCTCAGTCCGATTTTTGCGTGAAGTCTAGTTTGCGAGCGATGGAGCGTGCGTCGCCTTCGGCGGACGACAGCTTGCGCTTGAGTTTGTTGTTTGGTGGGTTGGCCTTCACCGCAGGTCCAGGACCGCTCATGTCCACGTTGCCGTCCATCTCTTCCAAGGCCGAGATCTTCTTTGCTGGCTTCGGCAGCTTGGAAGGATGGGAAGGATATGGAAGAGCGGAGAAATATGGATGATGGAGAGCCTATAGTGCTGGTTCAAGACGATAACAAACGACGCAAGAGTATTGGGACACATACATCCTTGGCACTGATACGCTTCTTGGGATCATAGATGAGGCACTTGTTGAGGAGGTTGAGACAGTCTGCTGAGGCTGCGGTGAAGAGGTCTCTCAACGGTGTCCTTGGGAAGTGCCCGACAGAGATGTAATCAGGGAGCTTTGAGTGACCCTAACCAAGATGTGAGTACGCAACATCGTAAGTGAGACTTTAGCGACGTACAGGCCACTCTTCTTCCGTGGGGGTGCCCAGGGCACGGAACGTGGTCTTCAGCTGGTCCAAATCACTCTCGCCAGGTAGATAGGGCGTCCGTAACATAAGTTCAGCGAATATACACCCTACAGACCAGATATCGACAGCCGTGCTGTAATAACGGCATCCGAACAAAAGTTCTGGGGGACGATACCACCTGTTTAGGCTATTTAACATTTGAACATATCATGCGCGACAAATAGACACTGACCTGGTGATAACCTGGCAAGTCATCTTGTATCCTGGGTCCGCAAAGTCTCTCGCCAAACCAAAATCAGCCAACTTGAGCTGGCCGTCGGCTGAGATGAGCAAATTGTTCGGTTTCAAATCCTGGTTCTAGTGAGTTGGTGAAGTGCGGGTACGAAAGGTAGGGCATACCCGGTGCAGTATCCAATTCCGGTGGCAGAACTCCAACCCTCGGAAGGTCATGGCTATCCAAGCTTTGATATCAGCTGGCAAGAACACCAGAGACCGGTCTTTGATCACGAGTTCCAAGTCGGTGTCTAGAAACTCCAGGACAAGGTTGAGGTTAGTCTTCGACGAGAATACGTCGAGCAGCTGCAGAGCTATTTTAAGCAATTGACATGCCAGAAAGCAAGACCAACACACCTCAATGACATTCTGATGTTTTAACTCTCTCAAGTACTTCACTTCTCGAATAGCTGACATGTCGAGGCCATCCTTGAATTGCCCGACCTTGATCTTCTTTATGGCGACCTGCCTGCCTGTGGCGACCTCCCGACCTATATGGAACCTCTCAGCAACATCAAAAGAGACGCTATCGCGTCAATACGCACCTCTGTAGACCACAGCATATGTTCCCTCACCAATCTTCGCGTCTTTGGCCCTATGCTCATAGTTCAGGAAGCATGTACTCACGCACAGTTTCAGGTGAACTCACCATTTTCTCTGCGTTGCAGCATTGGCTTTTTCTACAACGTCCATCTATTTGAGTTCGTTCGTGAGTGTGAGAGCATGGGTCTGGCCGATATGGCCTGTTGCTCGAGGGTTTCTCAAGTCAAGCAGTCAGTCACCTCCCTATACCTATGACTTTGTGGCGCTCGGGCCTGCGCTACTAGTAGACGCGTAGTCTGCCTTCGTCCAACCTTCGTCGGTCGCGGGCTTGCTTGAACATTGAACTTGTTCAACACGAGATTAAATAATACTTGACTCTGTCCTGGCAAACACAGTCGTACGGGCTAGGCAAGTGACTTGTACGCGTATGCACACTTATTTTCCCGTCCATTCACAGCAAATATCCCGACAGCACGCTTGTCGAGATCTTGGACTTCGACGCGTCATGTCCGTCAACAAGCTTTCAATCGACATTCTCCAGTTGGTCCTTGGATGCGTAGATGACAAGCAGTCTATCGTATCGTGCACGCTTGTGTCCAAGACATTTGCGCCCATTGGCCAGGCCTACCTTTTCGAAGCCATCAAGCTCTCAAGGCTGAACATGGTCATTGGGTTCACCAAATTCCTGCAGGATGCGCCACGTTTTGGCGGTCACGTTCGAAATTTACACCTCAAGGGTGAAGGTGTAGTCACCCGCAATGGCCACAGACCTGGCACTGCCCAATCTACTGTTGTGAGGGACTGGCTCCATCTCAATGAGCTCGAGGCGGTTCTACTCGGAATGCCTCGGTTAGAGATACTGTTCGTCGAACGGTATCGCATCAAAAGAGACAACGGGAACAGGCCTTCTTCTCCCCTGGCTCTGCAACGTCTTGTGCTCGTCGATATTCAGGACGCCAGCGGCGATGCCACAGTCGCTGGTATATTGGCTCTCGTGGACTGCTTCAGCGAGATACAAGAGCTTATCTTGCACTCCATCTCGTTCTCGGATGAAGACTATTCGCATTTGAATGCCTCACACACCTCCATCCACTCTGTAGTCTACGAGATGGCTGTTTCGGAGACCGTAGCGTTATGCGAAGGCCTTGTCGTAGCGAAGGTGGCCACTCAGTCTATTGACATCATCGTCACCTACTGGGACGAAGTGGAGGCCCTCGCAAAATACCTCCAGCTTTGCGGACCTTCGGTCAAACGCTTCGTTTTCGATATCGTTGGTGTCTTGACCGAAGACAACCCGCAAGATGAACGCAGTACGTGGACACCATATCCGTTTATCCTTCCTTGGAGTGACGATGTTCTTCCTAGTTAGAACTTGGGAATGCCTGTCCCTGGCATCATGTACCAATCTTGAATCCCTCATCCTTTACTTCTCCTTGATCGACCAGTCAGAGGAGGATGAGGATGAGGAGGACGGGGACGAGGGGGTCGAGGATGAGGGGGATGGTCTAGGACCGTTCAGTGGATCAACGTCTCACGGAATCATGTTCTCGTCCGTTTGTGCCATCATGGCCACGGCTTCGCCGAATGTTCGCGACGTAACATTCCGCATCCGCATAGACCAGTGCGACGCAGAGCGACTTAACGACAAAGGCTTGGACTACGAGAAAGTACAAGACGCTCTCGGACGTTTTGAAAATCTGCGTTCGGTCACCTTCGAGTTCGAGGAGGATGCTTCAGAAGGCTTCTCCGAGAGATGCCAGGAGATTATTGAGGAGAAGATGTCCGCGACAAACACAATGGGCCTTCTACGCTTTGAAGAACGTGTCATTGAGCGCAGTCAGCAGGTGCGTTTCTTGTCGATCTTCTTCACCCCACGAGCTCACACAGTGTGCGTTGCAGGAACTGCTCGAAACATGGCCATACCCTCGCATTCGCTAGATCCACGTTTATACGACCCGATTCCGGTCGCGGTTCTTCCGCGATGTGATAGCGAACATGTTCTGCCAATATAGATTATGTACGTTGGGCAATACGCACAATAAAACTAATTACAGTTCGAACAACGGCCACGGGGCCAGAAAAACTACGTACAGGACTAAAGAAAAGGAACTAGGCTAACGACTATACCAGGTATGCACAGCACTTTACACTATCAACATTATCTGCGTCAAATACGCAGGTGAGAAAAACGAGCGTATTCAAACCGTCCGCAACATGTCCATGATCCGCAGCCGACACCCCGATGGTAACGGCAGATCCTGCAGGGTCCGTGCTGTCAGGAGAACTCCGACCTCGAGGATTCAACGCAGTGCCTCTATCCTCTTATTTATACGGTCCTTCGTGTTGTTCCACATCTGCAGCACTTCCCCCGCACCATCCTCCAATTCCTTCTCCGTCAGCCACCAGTCGTCCTCAGGACCGTACCCGACCCAGCGCACCAAATACCGCCCGCTCTCCACATTCCTTTCTGCCACGATGTGTGAGACTTCGTAGAAGGGCACACCATTGGCTTCGTGCACCGCAGGCGGCGCGGGAGGCGGCGGAGGCTTCGGAAGCGGCTGCAACCAGTGGCTGGGCAGTTCCGCAGTGATTCGTTCCCTGTTCTGCACATACGGCCGGCCGACCACCGTGCGCTTTCCCTTGATATGAGGGAACCGACCACGCGAATATTTCTCGCACTCGCAGAGGGAGTGCTCGATATCCACGGAAGAGACACCAGCTGGGCGCGCGTCGCAAAGCCTTGGAACTTGGTTCTTAACGATCCCGAGGCGCGTGAAGTGTGACATCTGGCTCTCGTAGAGGTATTGAAGAGCCTCTTGCTCGTATCGGGAGACCGACGGGCCGAATATCTTGCGCAGGCATGCGGAGGAACCAGGACCTAGCGCGGCCCACTCCCGCTCGCTCCACTTGAAGTGCGGAGTCATGTTGAGATCAAGCAGAAGCCTGTTGACATGACGCGCGAAACGTGAGCTGCTAAGACGAATAAGGACAAGAGCGTGATGGACGTACTGCTGAGCGATGAAGGCACCAATTGACGGATAGAGACACAGCCGTCCATTCGCATCCTTGAGGTGCTTGAAGCCCTTCAACTCAACCGGAAGCTTGTTGTCCATCATCACCTGCACTAGCCGCAGATGGTTTGAATGGTTCTTGTGCCATCCAAACGGCGGCGCAGGGCTGATGTAGCAACCACAATACAGCGCGGTCCCGTCCGCTGCCAAATCCGAAAGGACAGAGTCGTATGTCTCGACGTCGAACTCGCTCCACTTCAGTGTCGGGGTGCCAAGCAATTCCTCCATGTGTTCCCAAGTGTCCAGCTTGTTGAAAAGGCGGAAAAGGATGACTCGGAAGCACATTTCCTCCAGGTCCTGACTGCCCTTCCGGATGACATTCCGCAGGATGTACTGGGTGGTCCGGTCATATACACGGAAGACATTGGTGAAGGGGAAGCTGTTCATGATTTCATCGTTGCTCCATGGCGGGTCCTCTCCAGCAAGTCGATGCTGATGCATGCGATGTCGTTCCGCCATATACCAGTATAAGGTGTCCAAAACAGGAGATACAGGAAAGTTCTGACCAGCAAAAGAGACAGTCTTGACACTGCCCTTGGCCGGCCCTGGTTTACCATTCTTCCTCGACGGCACGGGAATAGCACTGATCCAGGTGTGTGTGGGACCCTTTGTCCGGGCCATTACAAGATCACTCGGAACTTGGAAGCAGGTCTCCAAGGTCAACAACCTTTACCACACAGCAGTGGCATGCACTATATCTTGGTGTGCTCAAAGATACACAAAGAGAACCTGCAAGTAGCCTCTGGCTTCTGAGTGACTGAGTCTCCGACAATTCCTTAGTGACCCTCTTCAGGAAGACACAGCCCACGGGCACGTAGACGGTAGAGGTGGGCTGTAGCTTGCTGCTCACACCACTCAACAGTGGAACAAGCCGGACTGGAATCGGTCGCAGAGCTTGGAAACGGATGACGCGTCGAACTTGAGGTTGGTGGTTGAGAAACAAGCTGCGACGCGTCAGTTTTAGGTGGAAACGCGAAGCGCGCCTATGTTAACCGCATGGTCATGTGATCGTCGCGCGTTGCTGCCTCGTGGATTTGGCCCGGCGGTGAGTTCGATTTCGAGTTTGCTCTCATTCCTAGCGTCTCTCGCTGGCATTCCATTGCATTTCGTTCCTTGCGACACATTCTGGCCCTTCATTCTGCACTGCGGCCATATGGCCACGAGCCGTACATTGTATGATATCCTTGGTGTCCCTCAAGAGGCATCACCAGATGCAAGTGAGTCTATCTAGCCGTCTCGTACTTGTCAAGATGAACTGATACGATGTGTTCTGGTCTTCAGTTCGTAAAGCATATAAACGCAAAGCTTTACAAACCCATCCCGGTACGTGTTTCGAATGTCCCCCTTCTGATATTGTGCTTAGTCTGCGACTGCAGATAAACTACCACCAAACGCACCGGACTACCAGAGGCGGCTTGCGGAGGCCCACTTCCGAGACGTAAGTCTTCATTTTCTATCTCGGATGACCATGCTCAGATCACAAACAGGCCTGCGCGGCATTCGATATCCTGAGCGATCCTGCAAAACGAAGAGTGCGTACACCCGATTCCTGTGAACTCGTGATCATGCTCACAAGCTCATCTTTCAGGTTTACGACAATGGACTGAACTTCATTCGCGGGCGTGCGCAGCATGAAGTCGACCAGGGCAGATTAGCACGGGAACGAGCAGAGTGGGCACGTCAGTCAGAGCTACGTCAGAAGGAGAGGATGCGGGCGCGTACGGAGGAAATGCGCGCAGCGTCGCAGAAGCATCAGGAGACCCTACTGAAGGCGGAGATGAGATATAGGGAGAAGATGCAGATGCTGGAAGAGCAGTTGCGTAGAAGCAAGGAGCGGTCGCGGAAGGCTGGGCAGCCTGTGCCGCAAGCAAGTCCGGTGGTGACCGTGACAGTCAACTCACCGATGGTGAAGACTCAGACGTTTGTGTCGTCGTCGGAGACGAATGTGCCATCGGAGGAGACATTTGTGTCATCGGAGGACATTCTGAAGGAGATGAGGAAGGTGAATCCTGAGTGGGAGGCACGTAGGCAAGCTGCCATGAGGGTGAGTGAGGCTCGACTTTTGTCCGTTCTGGTGCTGATTTCCTTTACGATGCAGCGGCAGACTGAGCGTACCAACAGTCAAGACGGCATTCGCGTCCGGTAGCACGAAGCTGCCTCGTTTCTCCAATCGCAGGGTCTTTAATAATCTATCGGACAATGTATGAAGAATTCCATGTAAGTTAACGGGGTGTTGTGCCAGGCCACTTTTCTAAAATAACCTGTGAAAAGTGAGTACAACCTATACACCCTGTTATCTGGTTGTCTGATCAGCATTGTCCAGCCCAAACGAGTATGCGTACCCACTTGTATATGTTCTTCGTTCCTTCCTTCTCATGTTTGTCTGTCTGTCGCTTTTATGCCAAATATTCATCTCTGTTTCACTCTGTTCCTAATGTTTTCAGCCTGCTCTTCGCTATCTTCCCCACATCCTGCACCGCCCTCTCCAGCTCTTTCGTCCACGGCACACCTCCGACCTCGACCTGCCCCACACTCTCGACATCCGGCTGATCCGCACTCAACGACCGCTCTAACCCCAACACATCCTCCATCTCTTCCATGATCGCAGATCGGGTTCGCCCGTTCACGAACGTGATGTAGCGGAAACCCGGATAGCGGTGTTCAAAGCACGCATTCAGATGGGCGAGGCGGATGATGACTTCTGGGGGCGTGGCATAGGCAGTCTGTTCCTGCGCGCTGAGGTGGGAAAGGTTCTTCTGCTCTCCGATTCGTGGATGCCCTGCTATGAATTGTGCTTTGAGGGTGTTTTCCCATTGCGAGATGATGTGAAGGGAGACATCGATGAGCTCTGCGTAGGACGAGACAGGGTTCGTGCGCTGTTGGAGGTGCGCAAAGACCTGAGGAGAGAGGTCGTTGTATAAGATGGGAGATCCTTCAAATAAGGTGGCTAAGGTTTTGGAGAGTGCATCCTCGTGCGACTGAACTTCCTCGAGCGGTGGAATGGGCATGGCTCAAATTTGAAATCAAAGTCTGAGCTATGGCGCTTATGTGACCTCGCTGTCTTTCAAGTTTCTGCTACTGTATATCTAATCTTCGTTGCGACCACAGTGCACAACATATTTAGCAATTTGACTGGACTCGAGTCAAAACTCCTTTATGGTTGGAGTGAATTCGAACGTGTATGCATCTATTTGATCCTAGGACACCCACCACACTTGGGGACTATTGATGGAACGAGGGTCGCCTCGAGGCCGGGAGTACTTACAGAACCAATCATCAAGCAACGCCACCCTGAGCACACGCCTTTTCTGAACCTGAACCCATACCCAAACCATGACTTCGAGGCGTTCTCTCGACGGGTCCTCCGTGCTGTCCACCGACGACCTAGCAGACTACGATTTCATTTCCGACGGACATAGGTCGCTTGAGTCGAGCATCGCGGACCTAGGCCAGTTCGATAGGAACGCGAAGGACATACAAGAGCCGCCACCGTCCCAAAACGCCCGAGAAAACTTCTATACACCGTCGTTGAGTGTGGATGATATTCAGGATTATGTGAAGAGGGCGATTGCTGCTACCGGCGCTGGGTTCAGAGAGCACGAGAATGGGAGTGACGAGGTCGAACGGAAGTTGGTCAGAGTCTACGTGGACGGGAAGTTCGACGGATTCAATATTGCGTGAGTTGACCTGTTGGTATATGGACACAGCGAGATAACGATAATATCTGCTCACCCTTGTTTGTGTCACCTTAAACGCACGACACATCATCTAGTCATGCACTACAATTGCGTCAAGCCAAACTCTCCTTCCCGCTGGTTCATTTGATGGTCGGCGTGTATGAAGACAGCGTCTGCGAGCAACACGAGTCACCTGCCACTACACCACACCTGGAGCGATGCGAGGTAGTCAGGCATTGTCGGTGGGTAGACGAGGTGGTGCCAGAGGCGCCCTGGAGGATAGACGAAGCAATCCTGAAGGCAAGGCGGGTAGACTACGTCGCATACGACGAGGGGACGTCCGTCGATCCTGCATTTGACAAGGAGAGGCTGAAAGGATATGATCTGGTCAAGAGCCTTCGTAAGTGATGCAATCTTCGTCTCCGCCTGCTGTGCAACCTAACGCGAAAACGTGTGCTGTTAGGAATGACGATACCTACAAGACGGACGACTGGGATGGCTCACCCTATTCCAGAGCGTTCAAGGAACACGACGCCTCTTCCCTCTCGGCACGGAACGTTGAGAGGCACACCTTCCACATTGAGAGACGAACTCCTCGAATCTCGGAGTCGCAAGAGCTCCGTAAGGACAGTCCGCGACAGTCCGATACAAGGCTCAGAGCCAGATAAAGATCAGCAACCAGAGTCAGAACCAGATGAACCGAAGATTGATGAGTTTGGAACAGGTATTGGTGTGTAGTGTTGAGGTTGTAGCTGGTTGCGGGACCGGAGTGTTCAAAACTTCATCTTATCTAAGCGCCAATTACGATAGCCTCCGACCTCTGATTGACTCTCTTTTTGAGTCCCCATCATCTTCTTCATTTTCAACTTCTTGGATACATTTCTCATTCTAAAACAAACCGTTTCCTCAAATTATGACGGAGTGCGGAGGATTGGGTTTGATTCCGCATGACGGTCCCTTTGAGCGGAACTAAATCTTCTTTCCGGCATTATGCACTAGGCCCGGCCTCGTGCATATCGACGGGAGTATATAAAGTCGACCGTCTCGCCACAATACCATGAAGAAAACCGTCATGTTAGAAACCATTCATAGTGAAGATGTACCCCAGGTGAGTCAGCCGATCACATCGCTGATGACTGAGTATTGAGGACGTATACAGCAGTATGTCGCACACCGACCTTCACCACTACCAATCGAAATCATCGAACAGATCATTCAGGAAGCATGGTCCTCAGGGATGACCATCCCAGAGCGCACCTTCCTGTTCACCTCCTACTGTCTGGTGAACCACGACTGGCTGAGCCTCTTCATTCGTACCGCTCTCATCGACGTCCACATCATATCACCCGCCTTCGCCGAGAAATACCTCCACCTCCTGCACGAACGCTCCGCCACAATCGGCGAGACAGATACAGACTACTTCCTCCACAACGCCTCATACACCGCAAACCGCCTCTGCCGCTACTTGACCTTCCACGTCGATAGCAACCCGAACCGCCATACCGCTTCCGCGATGGAGCCCGCCATCCGCATGTACGCGGAGACGAGTCAGATGGGCGACTGCGTCTCAAACGTCCTCTACATGCTCGACACACTTGGCTACACGCCTAACCTGCGGCGCGTGACGCTCGACTATGCCGATTGGGGTTTCGGCGACGTCTTCGACCAGATGCGCTTGGTCCCGCTCCCTCCGCAGGTTACGCACCTCGAGATCAAGTACTCCTTCTCCGAGAAGCTGAAGAGCACCGCTGGGGGGTTGAGACGGTCGTATGACCGCAAGTCGAACACCGCGTGGAAAACGCCAAACGTGCGGAAACTGACTGTGTCGGGCGCGCCGGCGTTGCTGGTGAACGCGTTCGTGCAGACTTGTCCGAACTTGGAAGTACTCGAGGTGAGTGGGTTGCCGTACTTTGGTAGCCTGGTGCAGAAGATGCCAGAGAGCCTGCGTGCGATGGTCTTGCAGCTTGCAAATGCAGACTCCGAGGACACAGTGACAATGGTTGGGCGCGAAGATGTGCCAAAGCAAGAGAAAGATTTTGGGCTGGAGGGATACGTGATACGACGCTGGTTTGAGGACAATAAAACGCCAAGGAGGATCACCCTGTGCGCGGAACCACCTTCACACATCCGATTGGCAGAGTCCTTTCGCAAACGAGCACGCCGATATAGCCTTGAGGTTGTTTCTCATTGATATCAACATTCATGTATAATGCAGTAGATCGTTATAATCTCACGCTTTCAATTGCTTCGAACGAGAAACTCAGACATAATGGGTATTGCGCGTGTATATGCAGAATATGTACGGTATAGTATACAAGTTCGAATCCTAAGCAAGAGTTCGGGACGATGAAGTAGCCAAGATATATGGAGATGGGCTATGGGATGAAACCGACACTGATGCCGACTGCTATGCAAGGTAACCAAGTCTGAGTCAAGGTAACTAGAGAATGATGTGAGTTATATGGGTATATGAGAGAATCCAAGTACTAAGCCAGAAACCACATCCGAGCCGTCTGAAAGAGAAGCGAAGTCTGTAAGTATGTATGGGTTATATGGGTAGAGGGAAGACCGAGTCCTGTGCAAGAATCGAAGAAAAAAACCGTAGCGAAGTCCGAGTCATATGCAAGAGAATCGAGTCGTAGATGGAGCGTATGCTAGGAGCGCCAGAAGTGGGAGTGGGAGCAGACCAAGGATAAGAGCCAGCAGGAGTCTAAGGGTAGTGAGCAGTCACCCAAGATGGAGCATACGGCCGAGGGGTATATGGGACATCCCCGTAATGCCAAGACGGAGGAGCTTGGGCGTAGGCTTGAGGCTGAGGCGGCGGCATGGACATGAGTGGCGCGTGTCTATAGACGTTCGTAGGCTTGTTGATGAGCAGCGTTGTACGTTCGACCGGATGTATGCAAGTAGTACGCGGTTATGAGGCTGGCTGAGGCTGCTTTGGGATGATGGCGGCGGCGGCGGGACGAAGTTGAGGTCCCGCGTATCGAATTTCTGCCGACGGTGATGCTACTGTTGGAGAGGGCAAGGCAGGAGCATGCTGATCACTCTCGTCAGTTTCAAGCTCTCGGGCAGCCTGTTGCAGCTTTCTCTTCCGCTCCTGACCGAACTTCCGTCGAGATCGACGCGCGCGAGTCCGTTCGTTCGCCCACATCTTGACTTGGGACGCTGATGGCTGTTGGCTGGTCGATGAAGGCAGGTGCTCGTCTTGCTGTGGCTGGTCCGTGTCCGTGGAGTCTGTCGACGACGGGGCGACCAGTGCGGCGAAGGAGTCCTGCTGTTGATGCGTTGCGTCAACAGCAGGACTGACATTCTCAGGATCCATCTCGTCCGCCGGGAGGTCGTATTTGTCGCTTTTGTCGCCCAGACTGCAAAGTGCCACGGGAAGTGAAGGCGCGTGGGTCAAGTCTGATCGTATTCTCGTCAGTGACTTGCAATGACTGAGAGCGAGCCACGTACCGCTTTGCCTCTCGAGAGTGTCCGGAAGGTTCGGTGCGGTCACTGAAGTCGCGATTCTCAATTGTCTCTCTGCAGGTGGCGACGGTGAGAAGACTCGAAACGTGACCGGAATGTCTTGTCCTTGATCCACGGTGTCGAGAAGGTCGATTCTGACAAAGGAAGCCGTCTCATCTACCGGAAGGTTGTACTTCAAGTTGTCACTCATGAGGCATGGGAGTGAGATTGCGCGAGTCAGCTCTTCTTGCCACTGCGATAGAAGGTCCGGAATAGTCCTGCAAGCTATGATCCCGAGCGTCATGTAAGTATCGATGGCGACGCAGAGAAGAAGCGAAGCATCTTGGGCTAGATCTGCGAAACGTTTTATCAGCGAGGTGCAGTGAAGTAAAACGAGAAGAGTCACTTACCAAGTTCCACAGGCTCGACTGCCTCCACTACATCTGCGTTGTCAGGCATGATCTTGAAAGTTGGAGAAGGGTGCTCTTGCGACGTGTTGGGGGAGTCCGTCGGCGACGGTGCGACCAGCGTGATCGATTCGTCTTGTTGCTGAAGCTCAATGTCGACAGGCGCATCGGGCGCATCAGTGAGGTCGACACTTGCAGGTTTAGACATCTCGTTCGACTGGGGGTCACACTTGTTCCGGACGGTACTCGCGTCGTCAAAGGTGATAGTTATCTGTGAGTTGCAAAGTGGAAGAGGAACCGAAATTGCAAGAGCCAACTCTGCATAAGAACATCTTAGCCAGTGTTGATAGAATAAGGCGAAATAAGTACCCATATCCACTTCGCAGGACTCTGAAACTCTCTGTGAGTCGAGGGCGTTGTCCTCAATGGGCGGAGCAACGGAAAGATCCATGGTTTCGTCGGTAAGGATCGATGCGACGAAGGCGGAGAAAGAAGACGGCAAAGGTGAAATAAAGGAAACTGCATCGCATCGCAACTCCGGGGGGTCGGACACAAGCTTCTTTGAAGTCTAAATTGGACGTCGATGAGTGCGGCGAGTGAAACAAAATAAAGTGAAGTACTTACAAAAGAAAACTCGGAGCTCGTATCGTGCCCGGGGGCACGAACAACTCCGAGGAACACCTCAGTAGTCTGTTTTTCAACAATACTGACTGGGGCATCCTGTGCGCGAATACTCGTCAGCCCAAGTCACGGATTATACGCAGACATGCGCTAGCTCACCTCTTCGGTACCAAAAGACACAGGGAACAACGGACAGTAGCGGACCAAAGCCAGTCTGTCGTTCCCGTAGATGGGAGAGGTCTTGGGGTACTCGAGAGGGAGAGAACAACGAAGAAGAGAAAAAGATGCCGTCTTGCGCTGGATCGCGGACATCTAGTAGGGAGAAACTCGGAGGTGAGCAGCAAGTAATTCGCGAAGCCGAAGGCAAGAGCTTACCAGATAAGAGTTGATGATGACCTGGAAGCCTCTTGTGACTTGAACAACATTGTGGTCGGGCAGAGCTGAGGAAGTGATGGGGGTGATGGGTTGTTGAGGATAGGTGATAAGAAGATGAGGGCGGCTGAGGACATGCTGGTGAGGGAGTACGATGCGGATAGGTGTCGCGAGGAGCTAGAGGTGCAAACGCTGAGCGACAGCTCGTGCGCGTTGAGGAGAGAATACACACCTGGCGGGCACCTACGAGGACAGAGAAGGTGCTCCTCTTGACTGGAGACATCTCGCGTCCTCGGGGCTAGGCACTGTCAAGAAAGGTATGCGGCAGCTGCGAGAGGGATGAGCGGTGCGGAGAGGTGTGGAGTGGAGAGGTGTCAGTGTATGCTGATGCTGAGAGACTTGACCTGTGCGGCTGAAGAGATGCTTGAGGGGATGCTTGAGGGGCTGCGAGTAGATACTGAAGGGGAGAAGATGCAAGTACGGAATAAAGGCGAGGAGAGAAGAAACCGGCGGAAACGCGTCAATTTATACATTCATTGGAGGCTGACGGAGGCTGACATCCTGAAAACGGAAAGTTTGAGAATCAGTTTCTTGATTAAGACCCCATCTGTCTGTCAGGATTTCAATCGAGACTGGGAAGACGAATTGGGATGTGAAGAGGCTGACGGTCGAAGATGAGAGCAGAAGAAAGAAAAGAGATGTTAGAGCCACCAGGCGACGACTGAAAGTACTGAACGTTGAACTTAGTAGTGTTACGCGTACGTCGCGCGTTGCCACATGTCGCCACAGTGCACGTGATCGCGTCTTTTCGAGCACATGTCCTAGTCTTTGTTGAACGGGTAGGAGGCTCGTAAAGCCGAGTTTGGAGAAGAATGGTATCATTGAGCCAATACTCATGATAGTGTTTGAGTTGAAAAGCACATCGACATCGTAGGACTGCCTCTGTCTTTGACCGCAAATACCATCCTCCCTCCGCGAATGCCTGCGTAGATGTGGTTTTGATGAGAGTCTCATGTCAGTCATCGTGCGCAATTCAACAGAACCCCACAGGTCAGCTGCACGACAAGCTTATCATTGACAGGCTGGGTATCAATAGAGGTAATAGTTCGAAAGGGAACGAAAACAAATCGGAGAGAAACGAAAGTACCACGCAATGAGAGAAGAAAAGTCGTCCATGATCGTAGCTTAGATGAGGAGAGTATGTGAAGTACATATGGGTTGGGTTTATAGGTCGTAGAAGAGCAGGGAGGAAAATGCAGCGAGGGCGAGGATGGAGGAGACTGAGGGTAATGGATGGGGAGAATGGGATGGCAAGAGAGCATGATGATGGATGATAAGTAACAGGCAAGTAACATAAGCCCTTACATAAAAAGTTCCAACAAACAAGAGTCCCGCATCAACCTCACTCTCCTTAGATGCGTTGTCGCACAGCCGCAGACGACGGTGGGTGTCCGTTAGGCGAGAATGGATGTGGACTGTCACTACTGCTCCTCGGAGCAAACGACTGTGGACGTTCCGACGGTGGTCGACTAGGCGCCTGACCTGATGAAGATGAAATTGGCATAGTCCATTCGGGCTGGCCATTGGGATGTCCATTCGCAGCGCTTCTGGGTTGTGGCGATTGAATGGCCGCCACTCCCTGCTGCAATGAAGGTGTTGACGATCCTCCAGACATTGGCGAGAACGGTGTATGCTGCTGAGGGGTAGGGGATGTATGACGCGACTGCATACCCGTTGTCCGTACTTGAGACTCCGACAACGTAGATCCCATAGGCGGACGGTCCAGCAATTGAGGGTTAGATTGGTTTCCTCTGAATTGAGAGCCTGGTCAGTAAGGAATGGACAGTCCTAGGCATACTCGGCGACTCACCGCGGCGGGAATGACCTCATGTCTTCTGATCGTGGAGTGCTGAACGGCGAGGAGCCAAGGACAGGGGACATGAGGCCAGGCGTACGAGCACCAGACTTCAGACGCATGTACGTATCGCATTTTTTCAAAAACTCCTTGCTTGGGAGTTCTAGGCTGTTGGCAAAGTACTCCTGGTCCTGCACAATGGTCATGAATTCTTCAGGTACGAAGAAGAACTCGTCTTGGTTCTCAAGCAGCGACGTGACTACTCGAATGGCACCAAAGCTCTCGTCTCGTACAGCATCCCGTCCCCGCGAGTAGAGGATGGAGGGGCATATGACTGTTGCGAGATTAGGCAGATCCATCTTGCTTCCCGTTTCCTTGTCGATGTGTGCGAACGATGCAACCCACTTGAGGAAGACGAACAGTACCTCCATAGTATCCCGATGACACTTGGGGAGTATCAGTGATATCATGTGAAGTAGTCGCTTGCGGTCGGCCTCGTTGGGAAGGGCTGTAGATTTCACCGAATGATCAGCAGATAGTTCAAGGCATGTACACGACGACGTACTTTGAGACGCAATGAGCAGACGATGCAACTTGAACGTCATCAATGGATCAGGGAGTTCGCGGAGGAACTTCTTTAACAATGCAGCTAACTGAACAGGGTTGTCTGTCGAGAGATCTACCGAAGACGGGTCTCGATCGATTGCGTCAGTCAAGTCTTTGAGGCGTCTGATGTTCCCGTTTTTGCGGAAGATACCCTCAATCGACATGTCTAGATTCAGATAAATCATATTTAGCTTCTTCAGTATGTTGTAGAATGTAAAAACACGTACCCATCTGCCTCATCGCACTCACAACGTCATCAATGAAACTTGGGATCCTTAAAGGCGACCGTGAGGCTCCGTGTATTGAATCTGCACCTTCACGTTCAGCAAGAAGCTCTAACGGAACCCCAAATACGCCCGCTGACAACACGAAATATGTCAAGACCAATCCACCAATCGCTGCATGGAAGAGACGTACCCTTCTTTTTGACATTCTTCTTGTCGTTCCCGGCTTTAAAGAATTTGTTCCAGAACGTAGGCTTCTTGTTCTCGACAAGCTCCAAAATCTCATCCAGATCAAACTGGTCGCGTAGCGGCGATCGTTGAAGTGCAAGCACAGCACAATGCTTCACTATGCTTAACTCTAACGCACCCAAGTCAGCGATAAATGGTATCGAGCTTTGTCTGGGTAATGAACGATGTTGCTCGCGCGCTTGTGCAGCTTCGACGATCTGAGGAATGTCAGCCAAGGTAATCCCGTCTTCACCGGGGAGTGTGGGCTCGTCCATTCCACCAGCAGGCGACGTAGGCGCAGAGTCGTCTACGATCATCACCTCTGTATTATTTCTGCCAAGAGTGGCTCGAATCTGACCTTGACCATCGAAGTCGATCGTCCCGGGAGGCATGAGTCGTGGCCTAGAAGGTCCAGCGGTCGAAGTCACGGGCACCGACTGAACCAAGGCGGAAGCTGGCGGTGGTTTGGTGAGTTTATTGTAGGACTGCGACTGAGAGGGCGTCGGCCGTTGTGATGAGTGTTCGCTACGCTGGTGAGTATCCGCAGGATGCGCGACTTTTCCTGTAGGACTCTCGACGATGGTGGAGCGCTTCGGTACTCTTGCTGTCGCGGAGAGTTTGCGATCGAGGTGTACCGATCTCAAGCGGTTGATGTCTCCTGAATCACGATATGGATCTTGGTTAAGTTCATCCTCTAGTTGTGGTACTGGGGCTACGGTAAAAAAAATTAAGCCCCCTAATCCCTGTATTTCGTAGAATGTACTCACCAGGTGTTGCAGGTACGACACCGCGATTCTTCAGCAAGACAAAAAGTCTCCGCAAGGCAACGTTGAGTAGGAATGCGTATTGCTCCAAGCGTGATACCGTTTGGAAGCCGGATCGACAGCCGCCATGAGCATGGTCAGTACATAGTATAACAGTCGGTACGCGGCCGAACTCAGGAGTGTCCTTCATGGATTCCAGCTCATACGTGAACAGCTTTACGTTGGCCGGCGGTCTCCTCGCGGTAGAGAGCTTAGGTCCATCCTTCTTCTCATCCTTACCCTCCCCGTCCGCCTTCTCCTTGTCCTCGTTCTTCTGCATCAGCTCCTTGGGAAGAGGAACAGCCGCCACCTTTCCGCAAGACGCACATTGTACGCAGGCCGAATGCCACCGTTGGAACGTACCGAGTCTGACACAGTCCTCCTCCACCGTGCCTTTGCACTTCGCACACCAATCCGTCGGCTGGACAACCGTGCTGGTTTTCGACGGGTCACGGGTTGTTGGGGAAAATGGCGAATCGCCGGCATTCTCCGGTGCAAGACTGGTGAAACCGTAGGTGACGCCTTGTGTGCTTGCATTGCTCTGATCCTCGTGCCCCATAACTTCGCCATTGGCACGCTTCAGCATACGTTTCGCCGTAGGGTTCCCACCCTGTATAGCGAGCATGTGAAGCTTATCCAGGAACGATGCGATGGCTTCTTGTCCGTTGTGATCTCGCTCGAGCTTCAACGCGGCAGTAAGAGCAATCCGGATAAGGATCTTGAGGTAATGCGCGAGACCCGTGACCAGTGCAAGCAGTTCCTGTGTCATACCCATCCGTCGTGCGCCAGTCTCTTGCGTATGTGATAGGAGTGTGAAGAGGTCGACCGTCTTCCGACACAGCATACGTGCTTCTCGTACGTGAGACATCCCTACGCGAAGTTTCCTTAGTATATCCATGGGATGTGTGGTATGCGAATTACGAACCTTTGAGATTCAAACGAGCGAATTGGAACTCAAGATCATCAATAGTCGCGAATAGGACTTCGACATGAAGTATGAACTTCTCCGCCATCCGGATAGCTTCCAGATATTGCCCATTGCTGACCTGACGCAACATGTCTGAGATGCACGCTGCACTCGATTCCTCAAACGCCGACAGTACGCTATCCAAACGCGTCAGGTGCAGTGTTTACGAGTTGTGCAAATTCACTTACGTCCAGATGCGGTACACTTGCTGCTCCATCCGTACTTGCTTATCCTTCAGCGATGCCTGGGACTCCGTCCGTTCCTCCTCCACATACGTCTCGTGATTTGGCGGCAAATTTTCTCCGTCGTTGCCATCTATAGGCGGCGGCATCAACTCACTTGTTGGTCGCTTTGTGACAACTTTCACATTCCAGAACTGTAAAACATATAGATCAGACGCTGTGAGCCGGAAGTCCGGACTTGGAACATACCTTGTTAATCATATAACACTCTGGGTGCCAGCACTCGTCCCGCATATTCCGGTTTATCTCCACGAACTGCTTCAAAATCGCGCTGTTGCAGCCAGCGCATTTCGTAGCGAACCTGGTCGAGTAATGGTAATGGCAGTAGACGTCACCATCGTGTTCATAATATGAATCCTGAGGGCCAAACAGTGTCGGACATACGGAGCATGTGAAGTGTTCCACATGGAATTTCTTGTCTGCATATACTGAGTAACAAATACCGAGATGAAGAGTGGAATAAACATACTGCATGCAGTTATATAGCTTCCACGCAGAGCCTGCCCGCACTTGGCGCAAATGAGGTTCAGGCGACGGAAGTAGTCCCGTTCGCAAAGGGGATGTTGTTTTCCATCAGGTCCGTCAATGGGGAAGAATTTCGACGCAACAACCGTGCCGCAATCCTGGAGACATAGTGAGCGCACTGGAATGTTGTCATAGGCTTGCGACATACCATGCACTTGAAGCAGTTAAGATGGTACACGGCCCCTAGTGCCCGCACGAACGCACCCTGCATCACCTTCCCACAAGCTGAGCATGTTCTATGAGATAATGAGGAGGGGTCAGGATCCGGCACGACGAAGAGCGTGAATAATATAACATGAAATGACACATACGTGTTGCTCATACTGGTGGAAGTATGTGTTGTAGAAGCAGGTGTTTGACCGCCAGCCCCGGCAGCGGATGAATCAGAGTTCAGGGAGGTATCTGAAGCAATACTACGCCGTCTACGTCGTGAGTACTCGGAGTGGTCTGAGGATGAAGGCTGGTTGTGATTGCTAGAGCTGGCAGGAGTAGTCGGACGGCTTGCAACGAGAAGACCCTGTGATCGATAAGCACCCAAGTCTGATATTTGTTGATCATTGGCATAGGCCACGTCGGAATGGTTGAAGTCCTCGCTGTGAGAGTGGTGACCGGTATAAGGCTTTGGTCTCTTGGGATCGTGGTCGTGCGGGGAAGGCGCTGTCGATGCTCTCGTAGGAAAGTTTGGACGATCGGGAATCTGAATGGTGTTGGCAGGAGGGGCGGACATAGGAGCATTGCGAGAAGGAGAGGTCGAGAATTGACCTTGACCTTGGAAGACATCGGAGTCGGCAGACATGTATGCAAGAGCAGACTGATTTGAGGGAGGCGATCCAACTGGCTGCTTGTACCGACGGCCCTGGTCTACGGAATCGCTCATGTGGGTAATCGCAACGGTTGCAGGATCGCCAGAGTGCTGAGAGCGAGAGGAATACGATGGCTGAGGGGACGAGTAGGATGTTGTAAACGATGAGCGCGAGATAGTGGGGAACGAGGAACGACACCGAGGACGACGAGCAGGAGCACTGCAATGGCATTTGGCACCGGTGTACCTCCCGTGACCTGTGACCTGTGACTCCCGTGACTACGCTCCCCGCGCGCTTCAAGTTCCGCATCGCCGCAAGCTACTGCCAGCTTTCATCTGTTTCGACCGCGGTGTTTCGTCTTTTCTGGGGGTAGTGGGCCTCTTCACCAGCGAGAAAAGTTGAACAATACAAAGGTGAAATGTTCACATGAATGTTCACACTGAACGCGATCGAACCTTCTCATATTTGGGTTCTACAATCGTACACATTGAACCTTTACACTACCTTTCCCATGCTCAGTGCAAAATAGTCTCGCTCCAGGACCTCTGCAAACACACCTCGGTCTGCTTTTCAAAGGTCTGTATCTCAATCCCACCGACATTCCTGAGAGTCTTGACGCATTGCATAGTGCACCGTTACCGTATGTTTATACCTGGTCACAGTCAGGCGGAGGCTCGCGAGTCACAGCGCGTAGCTTACCAATCACAGTCGGTGACGGTAGATCTTGACATTCGTGTTATGGAGCGGGCCACCTAGACGCCGCTACTTTTGTGCAGTGGCGAATTTCGGTGGGCAGTCGCTCAGCAGAGCGCTATACGGGGCGCTTATACCCATGCCAACTCCCGTTGAGAAAGAAAGGTAAGCTACTATACTACTTCGAGGTGTGTGGCGTCGACGGCGAGGGTAGAGAAACTTTATGTATGTTAGAAGAGTATATACAACCAGAACTCGAACAAAATGCCTCGCGCATCTCGTCACAAGCTCAAGGCTGCTGCACGAGCCAGATCAGGCCTGGCAGCCAGTAGACAGCTCGCCGCCGCAGCAAATGAGCCTCCGAATGTCATCATCGTTGACTCAGATTCAGACAGTGAGTCTGATGTTGTCGTCCTGGAGGGCAATCCACGCAGTCAGCTGCTTGAACTTGAACCTCAATTGGATGAAAATCACTCACTGCAATCAGAACACGAAGCTCAGGGAGGCTCAGACTCGGAGACAGAAGATGGCTGCACCGTGTGGACAGGTGGCGTGAGTCACAATCCTTGCCTCAGCGACAGCAGTGACTCGGAGTGGGAGGATAATGATTCGGACTCGGAGACNGGAAGCTCAGACTCGGAATCTTGCATGGAGGTCCACACCCTGGATGATGAAGAGCTGTTGGNGGGTCTGCAGGACGAGCTTCAAAAGCTCTCGAAGCCAACGCCGTACGAGGAGCTGCTGAATATTGATCAGAGAAAATGGAAGANGGCTGAGTCGCAGCGGAATCTGGGATACCATGGCCACTCGGNGATGANCGANNNNCGAGCACGCAAAGAAGGCACGAGACAAGGAGAAAGAGGCCGAGAAGTCGAGAAAGAGGTGAGTCTGAGCCCAACAATAGCGAAGATTTTATGAACTTACTTTGATATGTCACCGTTCACGTACAGCGCAAGTGCGGCGTTGATGCGCAATTTCTTCGCACCACGCTCCGAGCAACCACCGCAACCTTTTGCGACCGCCTCTCCCAACAACTCGGTACTCGATGTGGATGATTGCGCTGAAGAAGATGCACATGACGACTCGCAGCCCGAGTCCGAGTCAGCAGTGATCTTCACAGGGTATTCCTCAGATGAGGATTCGGAAGGGAATGATGATGTTTCAGACGACAACGGCAGGGATGACGGCGTGTACGTTGAGGTGGTCGATGAAGACGATAGCGAGGGAGGAGATCCGAGTCCTGGGCGGTCCAACCCGTCGGCCGTGGACGATTTTCGGCTATCGCACTCACAGCTTCCAACCCCTCGAGTGCGATCTGCCAGTGACAAGTCAGCTGCAGAGAGCACATGTGACAACTTAAATGTAGTCACTGTACCGTTGTTGTCTGCTGGCAGTTTGCAAGCATCTGCATGCGAGCCTTTGCGGGTGCGTTCCACGGCACCACCACTAAAACGGCAGCGACTCGAGATCCCTTACCGTGAAGCTCGTAAACGCAAGCAGGAGGAGAGACGAAAAGAGCTTACCACTGCTTTGGATATGATGGAAAGGCTGATCAAGTCGAAGAAGACCGAATTCGACGCCGGGGCCAATGGAGTTCAGGCACGTCGCGCGAGATGTATTCAAAGTCATCTGCACATGGTTCTTCATAACGGCCGTGATTCCAAGGAGGCATCAGAACGTGCTGCAGAGAGCAACGGACTTGCACGCAAGTGGGGTGGAAGGATGGTTCGACAATGGGTCCGCGAGTGGGTGAATAAACGCGAGCTGCCGAATTCACTTCGTGGCAAACATCCGAAGACGTTTTCACTCCTTGACGATCCTGTCATACGGGCCGAAATGCGATCGTTCGTCCGCTCGAACAAATGGTGCATGGATCCTGCAAAGCTGGCGGAGTTTTCAGCAGAAAAAATGGTGCCTGATGCTGCGAAAAAGTACCTTCACCACATCGTTGACAAGGAGATTCCAAACGGTCTCAAGAAATACCTGGAGCTTGAGCTCTTCCCGCGCGTTCATCTCAAACCGGGCAAAGGTGTCTCTCTGCGGACCGCACGAAGATGGCTTCATCGCGAGGGCTTTCGTTTTATTGAGCACAAGAAGTCTCTATATTACGATGGCCATGAGCGACCCGATGTCGTAAAATACCGCCAGGAGACATTCTTGCCGGCCATGCAGAAGCTCCAAGCCCGACTTGTCAAATATGAGGTCGGCAATGTTTCGTCGTTGGTACAAGAGCCTCGCCGTGCCAATTATGTTGAACGTCAGCTGGTGCTGGTTGCGCACGACGAAATGACAGCACAGGCAAATGACGGTCAGAAGAAAAGCTGGGTTCTTGACGGCGAGCATGCATTGAAGAAAAAAGGGGCTGGTCGGGGAATGCACCAGAGCGACGTGATATGCTCGACGATTGGTTGGGTTGCCGAAGCAAGTCAAAGTTTGGAATACGGGAAGAATTATGATGGGTACTGGAACGGGGAAATGTTTGTAACTCAAGTTGGTTTTTTTTTTCTTTCTGTCGACTCGCCGATCTAACATCTCTTATAAAGCTCAAACAAAAGATAATCCCAGCACTCGAAGCAGCTCACGGGCCCGGATATCAGTTCCTCATTGTTGTCGACAATTCTCAAGGGCATTCAGCTTACGCTGAAGATGCATTGCTGGTGCAGCGGATGAATATGAAACCTGGCGGTCAGCAAGCACGCATGCGAGATGGCTGGTATGAACACGACGGCCGTCGTATTATACAGCCCATGGTGTTCCCTCCCGATCACGCAGATCATCCTGGTGCTGCAAAGGGCATGAAACAGGTGTTGATGGAGCGGGGCCTGTGGACTCGTGGACTCTTGATGAAATGCAGAGGGGATGGTAAGAAGTGCGATGCTGATGCCACGACGTGCTGTGCAACCTGAATCCTGGAACTGCAACCCGACTTCACAGAACAGCGATCACTCGTACAAGAAGTGATTGAAGCAGCAGGGCATATGTGCATCTTCCTGCCAAAATATCACTGCGAGTTGAATCCCATCGAGTTTTTTTGGGGTGCGGTCAAACGATATCTCCGCGAACACTGTGATTATACGTTCAAGACTCTTCAAGAGAGTTTACCGAAGGCATTGGCGTCGGTGAGCAAGGAGTTGATTAGGAAATGGGAGCACCGGATGATTCAATGGATGGAAGCATACAGGTCGGGGCTGAGCGCAAAGGATGCTCAATTTCAGGTCAAAGCATTTGGAACGAAGCGATACAAGTCGCATCGCCGTGTTCCAGAGCGGCTCGCTGCTTTGTTAGACCCTTTTATGTGCATAATTACCATATTGGGAAGTATATTCCCATCTGCGGCGAAATTTGAGAGCATGGACTTTGGCATTTTTGACATTTCGGACTATGAAGGTGTTTATCGGACAAAAAAGCAAAGTTCATGCGAGACGCCAATTTAACGATGAATCATGAGGATACATGAGGATACACAATGCAACACAATGAATCATCGTTTTGTCTCATTATTCCCTACCTCATGTTGTCTCCTCAATCAAATCATGAAGCTTCGGCATCGTGTATCATCGTG
>SGPM01000071.1:0-32968 GCA_004802725.1 Antrodiella citrinella
TGTTTTTCTAGGAGTCTCGAATGACCCTCTACGCATATTTGGTGAAGGAGGTGGCGGCGGCACGTACGACCCAGAAGGGAAACGGTGCTGACTAGGGTTGGGTGAGGGAAGGGGCGATGCAATGGGCCGCAAGTTCGGTGATGGAGGTGTAAGGATGCCTTGCGTGCTGTCGGCTCGACGAGCTCGGGGTCGGATTGATTTGATGGTATCAGACGAGAAGATCCCAAAGACGGACTTGAAGAGAGATGCGCGTGGTTGAGTCGTGGGGTCGCGTAGGGACGCTGCGTTTGGTGTGCTAGGGACACTATTCACTCCTATGTTCATAACCTTAATTGAGTACGATGGTGACACCAGCAGACAACATGCACTCACCTAGATTCATTGGAAGAGCATTGTCATTGGCGCTCAAACTGAGAAACAAAAACAAAGGTGCAAGCCACACGCATACGCCAAAGAAGGTGGCGATGTCCGCGAATCCTGGCGCGGTCGCAGACCCTGGAGTGTAGTACATACTCCGTGCCCGTTGTCGCGCTTGCTGAGTGAGCTGTGCGAAATAGAAGAACCAAACAAAGTGGTCGACGACAACCAGGATGCATGACGCGATGAACGTCAGGGATGATAGGGAAATGAATGGCCAGCTTCCGGTGATGTTTTGGAGATAGATGACATGGCACGCGATGGAAAATATGGTGTGTCGGAGTGGGAGGGAGTCAAAGAAATAGAGTAGACCATGCAGAACTATAATGATCTAAGGTGATCCGCTGGTTATTGAGACGAAGCGGGGTGGCAGAGGGCCAATGGAACTCACATAGATTCCCCTCTGACCTATCACTTTAGCGGTGCGCGAGTGTTCCTCGATCAGTTCGGACAACCATAGTAATCCACTGGCTTAATGACGGCACGCGTATATCAGAGACGAATGACGCGGTATAAACAGACCAACATCTTACCAAGTGAGAGTGTCACGAAGATGAATGCCGCCGCAGCACCGACATAGCTATGGGATCGCGACATGAGTATACTCGTTGGACGGGTGAGATGAGACACATACCTCAAATAGTGCAGAAGCGACATGCCAATCAACGAAATATCTTTTATAGCTGTTGCTGCCAGAGCATCCGCGAGAGAAAGGAAAGATATACACCGACTCTCACTGTCAGGAGAATCTGTGCTGTCACCGGCGGCGCTTCCCCGCGACTTCTATGGGCGTCTAAATTAAGACGCGTTGTGCTCACGTGCCCACACGCCGAATCGGGCAGACTACGGTGCACCGCACCGCGAAGTCAGATTCTTGCTCTCTCCACTCCACCTCCGTACCTACCTCCATAGTCTATCCGCACTATTGCCACGATGAGCAACCTTGAAAGTGAGTCTGACCATCGCTGATCTTTCACAGTCTTTCTAAGTTGTTCGTAGAGACTTTGTTCCAGCTCAAAGTGAGTAGCCGCAAGCGTGCTTCCCTTCGATACACGCTGAGTTGATTCCGCAATAAGTTCACCGCAAAAACACTCCAAAGACAAGCTAAGAAAGCTCAGAAAGATGAGAATGCAGAGAAGTCTCGTTTGAAGAAGGTGTGTATCTTATCTTCCGCTTCGTATGGACCGAGGTTGACTGCTTCCGGAAGGCTCTACAACAAGGCAACAACGATGGCGCACGGATATACGCTGCCAACGCTATCCGAAAGAATCACGAAGCACTTAATCTGCTCAGACTCTCAAGCCGTGTAGATGCTGTTGCAAGCCGTGTAGAGACTGCAGTGACAATGCGGCAAGTCACGGGTAACATGACTTCGGTCGTGAAGGGGATGGACAAGGCGATGGATAACATGAACTTGGACAGGGTGCGTCGTGATTTACAACCCTATCTGTCCACTTTTTTCTGATGCTCCTTTGCACAGATCTCGCTTGTCATGGACAAGTTTGAATCGCAGTTCTCCGATCTCGATGTGCAGACGTCTTACATGGAGGAGACAATGGCAAGCACCACAGCGACGTCGACGCCTCAAGATGAAGTTGAGGCTCTGCTGCGGCAGACGGCCGAGGAAGCCAACATTGAGCTCCAACACGACTTGGCATCCAAGGATGTCGCCAGTCTGCCAGAGATAGCTTCGAAGGAGCCCGTGCGGGAAGAGGACGATATGCTAGCGGCTAGGTTGAGGGCGTTGCGACCTGCGTCATGACTGCATTTCTCAATAATGTGCCTGCGTACTTGTCTCTATTTCGTTTACCTCTTTGTGATTCTACCCCTTGTATGTAAGTTTAAGGATAGTCTAGCGGACTCTGTAGAAGCACACCCGTGAATATGGCCCCCGCGTGTAACACATTTTCTCCCATGATATGGCAGGATTGTGGCAGGACGTCGATGCAAGCCAAAGTCTTCTCGTCGAATCACAACGCACAACCGACGGTATATGAAAGTATCACTAGAACAGCAAGATATACGCCCTGCAACATTAGTTGGACATGCGAATGCGAAAACAAGACGTGACTAGTGAGCGTAAACAACATGAAGCAAGCGTATCAAAGTGGTCATCAAGACAGAAACCGAACGGCCCAACCCAAGCGGAATCTAAAACACATACACCTGACATGACTTTAAGATATAGACTAAGATATAAGTAACAGATGACAGCAGTAACACGGGACTAACCGTCCTCCGAGGGTAAATGCGAACATGCACAATAGGTGTGCACGGAATGGTATGCTTGTGGGTAGTAACCGGGAGAAAGTGATAGTGAAAGATGAAGAGCGTCCGGTAGATGGTGTCATAGATGGCGTTACTGAGTGTTTTCCACAAAGCGGACAAATCTATCCAGGAGAGCCTGCTTCCTGCGCTCGTCCAAGGAGCTGGAAGCGTCGAGTAGTCGTTTGGCATGAGATACCAATCCATAGGGTCCGTCCAAAGGGATAGCATGAGCGTCGAATCTGTGAACGTCTGGATATCCAGCTATGAGTATCCGAAAAATTGATGAGAGAATACAACTCACAGTTTTTGAATGTCGAGTAAGCCGCTGGTCCCAGTGCCTCCTCAAAGGCCTCCGCAACGTCCGAGCCAGCAGGCCTCGACGTACTTGAGCCTAACCGACCCTCCTCGTCTACCCACCCACTCTTCCAACGAGCTCTGGCCCTGCCAGTACTCCCCGCATTACTCGAATTCGATTGTTTCCCGCCATAAAGCAGTACAGCTTCCTCCCTGACCGTGGACGGTGCCCATGAAAGACCTAGATTCAGATCCAAAGAACGACCCATGCCCCCTGGACTGACGCGCTCTTGGCGTAGCCTTGACGGCGGTATCGTCTTCGGAGCAACGCGTGCAGCACTGGCTTTGCGATCGTCCGCTGGTGAGCCAGGTATAGGAGGGACAGCGGGTTCGAATTTAAATGCGCCGTGAGACCCGCGAAGGGCGTGCTTGCCAGTATTTCGCCCCCAGCTCCCACCGCCAGATTGCGATGAATTGGGAGTCTCCGGTTCAGCGAAGTTGACATGATTCCGAGAGGTGCCCGTTGAATGCGCATTCCCAGACCCTGCAGAGCTATCCGTCCCTCGCCGACTTGGAGTTCCGTCTGTCCTCACATCTAATTGCGGCTTCCTGCTCCTACCAAATGAGTCTTGTTGGCGGTGTCCGCTGGTCGGTTGTGGAAGAGTGCGGCCTCGGTATTCTGCCTGAGAAGCAGACGTTCGTGGGGTAGCCTTCAGACTGCTGCTGCGCTGCATTGGGATAGTACTGGGACCAACGCCCATACCTCTCAAGGCCGACCGCATATGGATAGGTCCATGAGTACTGGATATGGGTCTCTCGAAGTCGAAACTTCCATGCTTGATCTGCCTGGATTTGATGGCAGCCGCAGTCGAATTTGGTTGACTGACCGTAGCAGGATCCTTGGAGCTTCGTCTGCTATGCCCACTCCCGCTGGGCTGCTTCTCCATCGCGACGGCTGCGATGGTCGTCCGCGAATCCCTCTCCCTATCTCGCAGAATGGGGGAACCCACCCGTCGTGGTCCCGTTATGCCCGATATCTTCTCCCGTTCTTTCCCCTTCTCTCTAGCCCTATCAACAGCTTCCTTCTCCCGCAATCTCTGTAATGATTCCTTCTCTTTGAATCCAGTAGAGCTTAGCGTGGGAGATGGGAGACCGCACAAGGGCGAGCACCTCCCGCCGTGATCGTCGTCCTCAGGTTCAGCGTTGTACTCTTGACGGAAATACTCTCCACGAGGTAATGGCGGAGGTGTCGCAATAGGGTGGGATATCGCATGAGGGGAAGGGGTGATTCGGCTGGTCCGACTGGCCCGACTGCTATTACTGGCATCGCGTTTCACGGACGCTTTGTTGGCTACCTGGCTTGAGCTTGAGCCCGAGCGAAACCGACCCGTCCAGCTGCGCTCCGGAGCAGGAGAGACAGGCCTGCTGATCGACGGTTTGCGTGCAGGAATCGCCATGCTGAAGATGTTGAAGTTTTTGCCCTTGCGTGACGAAGAGGAACCTGTCGCTTCCAGCGGTAAAATCTCGGTCTGAATGTGCACATGATGGTCCGGTTGATGAACTGGTTTCAATTCTGGTGGCCTCCTGGGACGGGGTTTGACTGTCGAGTCTGTCGCAGTGGTGGTGGATGATATGGGTCGGGATTGCAGACGGGTGGCAGGTTTGGATGTAGGACTGGACAGGTGTTCGCCATTAGAACTGACCTGTCGAGCATGGCGACGACCGAGGGATCCGGTGTGTACCATTGTGGGCATCTCGTTAATAGGTGCATCGTCGAAGGATTGTGATCGTCGTTTCTTGGACCGGGACCTTGAGCGAGACCGACTTAGAAAGTCAACAATCTATCATTATGAGTTGACGCGATACGCGTCAAGATTCGCGTGGAGGAGCAGCGCGTCAGTCAACGAAAGCTAATGGAGGGATGGACTGGACGCACCCTGCTTCCAAGACTCCGGCCAGGACGTTCCTCGCGGTGAATCTCCATGGGTGGGACAGCAAAATCTACGGATCTCGCAGAGAGGGGCTCATTCGCATAGTCTAAACGGTCGCTTCTCTGGTCGTCGGATTCTTCTGCCTGGTGCAAGGCAAGGGTCATATACGGGAACGGGTTGAGTATGTTGAGGTTCCGCGATCGGAGAGAGATGATGCTTACCTCTGTGTGCAGTGAGGTTCCGGTGTGGCTGGAGAGACTGGAAGAGCGAAGGAGGCCAGGAAACTGGAGGAGAGAGAATGAAGTCAACACGTGGTAGGCACGATGAGAGGGGTGGACGTGTTGAGAAACGCACGTCTTTGGAGAGCCTCACACGAGCAGCGTCTATCAAACCCAGTGGCCTCCCTCTGAAGGAATTGCTGCGCGGTGGCCGTGGATGGGTCGCTAGTAAATGGGGATGCAACTGGGAGGTGGAGGTGGAGGGCGCGAAGGAGGACTGGGAGGCATTTGACTGAATACTGGTCGACATGGCGATGTCCTGGCGTTCTCCGCGGTGTCCTTGTGCATTCAGACGAGCACTGCAATAATGAGACCTCGTCCAGGATATCACCAGACGATTGCCAGAGTCAGTACCTGCCTTGGACGACGAGCTCAAGCAGCCATGTCGAACATTTTCGGCTAACGGACATCTTGGGCGCTCGCTTAGACGTTTGAACGCATCTCGCATGTACATGTCTTTGTCCGTTCCGTCCTCTTCACCGGTCACCACATCCGTCGGCTTGCAATAATATTCCTCGTATCCTCTAATTTGAACAACTCGTAGATGGTCTTTAAGTAACCCAACAACACCACAACTAGTCAGTGGTTCATGGATTCCGACGATGAGAGGTTCATAGACGAGATTGAGGAGGACCTCCGCAAGGGAGACCACATGTTCTGCAAGTTCATCTTTTGTCTGTCCCTCGATTCGTTTACTTACTACGTGCATACTTCGTAGCGTACAAATTGGCAACCTCGGGTCCAGATCTCAAGCTTTATTACAACAAAGAGAGACAAGAACTCGCTCGTTTCGTGGACTTTACTCGCATACCGGAGAGCCTGTCTGTCTACCGTCTACCACGTTTCTTTCAAACCGTCTGTGGCTTTCATATGGTGTGTCTTTATTGAATGCATGTATTGTGTGCAGCGGAAGTGAATACTCAGCCTCCAGGGGACCCTTGACCTCACTGGTCGCCATCTACGTCGATACACGTCTCTCATGAAGCGGTGGCAAGAGTTCCGCGATGACCTCCTCGCCTTCCCTCACGTCGAGGACGACGACCCTGCAAGTCTTGCTGCCCTTGAAGCTGTTCCCCCAGAACAGATCCGTACTTTTGAGAACAGATGGCGGCTCGGTCCACGCACCCCCGATGTCTTGACCTCACTCATTAATGCTGCGGGTATGTACCGACTTGTTTTCAGACCATGTACTGCCAGTTAACGGTACCAGACCAAGTAGCCATGCTCATCAAAACGCGTCCTGTTCCCAGACTCCAGAAGTTGTGCTTGCACGATTTACCTCCAGAGCTACTCCATCAAATTGTGGACATTCTCGACCTAAATAGTGCCCGACGTCTGGGGTCCACTTCATCTTTGTTTCGCCAAATCGCAGTGTCATACATATACCGAGTAGGTCGTTCCACTAGTTTCCAGAATGCGTGGACTGATATGTATTGCAAGAACCGCGTATTGTTACTCAAGCCTTTGGATCATCCCGCTCTTCCCGAATCCGAAGAGGAGAAGAGGGCCGCAGCGATGACGGGCATCATGGCGGCAAAGCAACGTCTAATGGACCAGATGCAGACCATCATGGATGACTCTCACCTGCTGGAAGTCATCCAGTCACTCCACGTAGGGGGCATGTATCAGGTAGAAGATCTCGAGACGGCGGGTATCATTGGAGACTGTGACGCCAGACGACACTACTACGGACACCTGGTCATGGCTCTGGGCATCATCTTTGGTGAAGCCGTGAACACCAGGACTATTACCATCCACAACTGGGACTTGTCCATAGACCTGATCCCCACCATCCTCTCTCTACCGAACCTCCGCACCCTGGATTTGCTCTTTTGTCGTGTCTGGCCCGGAGAGATACGTCAGGTAGAGTCTAATGTTCTCAACGTACGGCTCTCAATCGACAGTACCGAGGAACGTCGTATGTGGAACTTTGTCACTGGCATGCCACATCTCCGTGTTCTCTCGATATTGCGTGGCTCAGACCGCGATCACCCGATACTCCCTCCAGCCGCCTTCCGCCTGCGGACGAACCCGTTCAAAACGGTAGAAAGGCTGTTCGTCTCGCGTCTCCCCCCAGAAGAAATCTACGAGCTCGCTGCGTGGATCAAGAGCGCGCGGACACCCGATCGCAAGCTCCGTCTCACCCATTTCAAGATCGCGGCGGACTCGTTCGGGCTCACGGAGATACAGATCATGACGCTCGTCTCCGCGCTGTTCGGTGCGCCTCTCAAGTACTTGTCGTTTGACGGCATCCACTATGCGAAACCGGACCTCCTGTACGTTATCGGACACGCCTTCCCCAAGCTCGAGTCCCTCTCCTTGCACTACCGTCAAAGTATGCGCCAGGCTCGCTCCGTACAAGCCTGGTGGCCCTCTCCGACCTGGGAATACGCGACCGTGCTCACACACTTCCCCAACCTGAAACACTTCCTCTGGAACCAAGCCTTGAACACCTCCGAAGTCCCAACCGCCGTGCTCAAGTACATGGAAGACGGGTGGCCAGAGGACGCAGCGGACGGCCCGGACACCGACGAACTCGAGTGCTACTCGGACTGGCACGCCATCGTGCGNCTGTTCGCCGTGAACGCCAAGGCGTTGGAGAGCGTCACGTTCACGTCGGGCGGGATGCCGATGATCCAGTACGACATCACCCGCAGTCGCAGTGGTGGGGAGGGTGGGGANGAGAAGGTGAAGGTGAGCGGGTTCGAGGATTATTCGTATAGAAAGGGGGCGACGATGGCGTTTAAGACGACGGAGCTNTGCGATCCGAGCCCGATTTATGGGACGTGGCCTCGTGTGTTCACCCCGGCTCTTCCTGACGAGGAGGAGTAGAGNGGTCGGATACTCGAGGCTCGAAGAATTTTATGTATTTTATATCTCCAGTGTTCAGAACGTTCAGAATCGCTGTTCTTAGTATCCTCACTTTTTGCTCTCTTGTAATCAATNCATGATATCACATTGTCCCTCCTGAGTACTAAATTCCGACACTGGCCTTCGACTTCACAGGTCTTAGACCAGCAGGTGGTACAACGCGACAAGAAAGCGGGACCACAATATGTCAGAAATTGTTGGATTGCATAGAATACAGATGTACATATCCGAAAGTCCAAGAAATGATGATACAACGATACCTGTCAGGGGTNAGTACTACGAAAGGAACCCGCGAATAGCGCTCCCCACATTCTGCACGTCCAACCTTCATAGAAAAAAACCNATCCTCNATCAGCCCACACTCACATCACGCAAAACAAAGTGGACTCACAAGAACGTATCATGCCCCCAAACGCCCCCCAACTCGAAATAACTCACCATCGGGTTCCCCGCCATCCTCAGCGCGTCCGCGACCTCCCTCTGCTGTTCCACCGGGAACAGTATATCGCTCTGCACGCCCAGGACCAGCGTCGGCGTGTTCGCCAGCGGGCTCAGTCCCGCGGCCAGATCCGTAAGGTGTGGCGGCGGGTTCGTCGGCGGGGGGTGCGATTTCGAGTGGGAGGTGTGCGTGTGGTAGAAGCCGGGGTTCGGAGAAGAAGGGCGGGCGTTCATGGAGGGCGGGAGAGGTGGTGGAGAGGTGCGTGCGGGTGGAGCGGTGAGGTTCAGAGCGGTGAGCGAGGATTTGGTCATGTCGAAGAGGTCCATGGCTTTGGAGATGTAGATGAGCGAGTTGGCGTCGTATTTGAGACAGAATTGCTCTCCCTGTGTAGAACGGTGAGTTAAAATTCTTCTCCTGGCGGTGCCAAAAGTAGTGAACGAACCTGATAATCAAGGTAGGTCTCGATTAAAAAATCCGGACAAAGAGCTGGTACTCTTGGGAGCACCCTGCCGTCTGTGCTGAGCGAAGGACCTTGTGAAGGTTCTTCCCTCACTTTCCGGCCGAAACGTTGGTCCCATTCAGGACCAGAGCGATATGTGATAGTTGCAATCTCTGAGGTAGAACAATGAGATTAAGAGCATCGCAGATTACTTGTGCATGAGCTTACGACGGGCAAGTTTCATTCCAGTATGAGGAGGTAGTCCATCATAGTAAAACCCTTTGTTCCAGTTTGGATCTGCCATCAGGACTGGACGCCTTGTCATTCTACAGTACGCAGCACAGTTCAGCAATTTGCTCACCACTCCGTTGCGCAAATCTCATCGCGATAGCACTTGGACTACTGCGAGCAGTCCCACTGATACTGACAATTTTACCCACTCGTTCGGGGAACAACCACGCAGCCGCCAAGCTCTGCATCGCACCCATAGAGGACCCCACGCTCGCATACAGCGTCTCGATACCCAAGTGGTCTAGCAAGCAAAATTGTGCCCTGACCATGTCCAACATCGAGAGCACCGGAAAATTAGTCGCATAAGGCTGCCCGGTCGAAGGGTCGATCGACGCGGGCCCGGTGGATCCATAGCACCCTCCCAGGACGTTCGTGCAGATTATGTAGAACTGGTTCGTGTCGAGTGCTCGACCTGGACCTATGAACTTCTCCCACCAGCCCTCCGACGGGTTCAGCTCGGTCGAGGCTGCGTGCGACGACGCAGAGAGCCCGGTGTGCAAGAGGATGACGTTGTCCTTCGCGGCGTTCAGTTCGCCCCATGTCTCGTATGCGATGTCGAACTCCGGGAGGGGTGACGCGTATATGAGCGGCATGGGGTCCGCATGCCGGTAGATTTTGTAGGAACTCGGGTTGGGTCGCGCATAGGGTGGTTCTGGCCCGGAACCGTTGCTAGCTGAGGAAGGACCGGGAATGGAGGCGTTACTGTTCTTGTACGCAGATGCTAGCAGACGGTGTTCCCTCGCAGCGTGCGCATCTACACAGGGAAACGACGGACCCGACGATGAGGAGGGTATGGGACATGTCGACGCGGACCTCGTCGTCGAGCTGTACCGTACGGTTTGTTGGACGGGCGTACGAAGCGGTGGTATGAGATGTTTTCGAGCAACTTTGACCGCGTTCATCATGAATGTACAGAGACGAGGGTCCATCTCGAGAAACTCAATCATCGGGAATGACAGAAGACGCCCGATGGCGACAGAAAACGCAATCGCGTCGACGCGTCAAGATCGGCGCACGTGAAAATCACACCGACGCGTTCTTGCCACGCGAGCGATCGAGATCGAATCGCTTGGCACTTCCAGCGCTCACCGGTACTTGAACCCCTTCCATCGACTTGTATTTCAACCACTTCCTGACCATGAACAGAATATTTGGTACCTCTGCGTCCAAGAAACCCGCCCCTTCTCTCCAAGATGCCATAGCATCAGTCAGTACGCTTCTGGCGGTTACTCAGAGCACACACCTAACCGAGCACTCTACATGCAGACAGATACCCGGATGTCCAGCATTGAAGTGAAGATCAAGAAGCTGGATGGAGAGCTAGCACGATACAAAGAGCAAATGGCGAAGCTACGACCAGGACCAGGCAAGGTGCATCCCGTTTCTCTACATCTCCACCATGCCGGTCTCTTGATCACTGGAACGTCCTCTAGAACGCGGTACAAGAACGCGCCCTCCGGACACTGAAACAGAAACGGATGTACGAGAACCAACTCGCACAACTGACGCAGCAAACGTTCAATATGGAATCCGCGAACCTCGCTACCGAGAACCTGCGGAATACGATGGCGACGGTGGATGCGATGAAGACTGCAAACAAGGAACTGCGGAAACAGTATGGCAAGATCGACATTGACAAGATTGAGGTTTGTCGTGTTACTGCTCTACGATGGCAATCATCCTGATTGTTTTCATGTGAACAGACTATACACTATGACATGGAGGATCTATTGGAGCAGGCGAACGAGATACAAGAGACTCTGGGTAGATCTTACGCCGTACCAGACGAGATCGACGAGTCAGACCTCCAAGCCGGTAAGCCGTACATTATTGCTCAATGCTGACTACCTACTGACGCTGTCCACAAAGAATTGGACGCTTTGGAGCTTGAAGGCGAAGAGGAGGGTCCTTCATACTTGTCAGATCTGAACAAAGTACCAGACTTTGTTGACGAGCCACCTGTAGAGCTCAGCGAGGTACACATCTCTCACATCCTGCGCTCTCCCTTACTCATGTTTCTCCACAGGAACCAGAGAAAGAGGCTGTCAAGACGACCGCATGATACCATGTACACAGCAAGAACTGTCACCAAGATAGGTTGTACCATTATGGAGATGTACACTACGACCCAGCTGATATGTCAAACATACGAGAGCGAGAGATCTACACATTTCTGAACCCGGCCTCCAGGATGAGCAGCGTGACGATAATCGCCACCGAGCTGATCGTCAGCGCCGAACACCTGAACCTATGCATCTCCGCATCTGTATGCTTATAGTCAGATGCATGCCGCCATGCTTATGACGGTAGGGTACTTACAGACGTCCTCCCCAGGTCTCCAAGCTCCATACCACCAACACGGGAAGAACAAGAAGCCAGCGACGAATAATTTACTATGCAAAGGCCAATGCGATGGATCGCGAGGCGGAAGTGCTTCGATCTTGGGTCGCGTCTTTGCATCCTCTGAGAAGAGGTCCGGTCCTGCGCTCGGGCTTGCAGGGGTACCCTTCTCTGCGTATGCAGGTTGTACATGTTCTCTCTGCTAAAAGCAGTGTCAATGGCAGGATACGTGAAGATGTGCATACAACTTACCTGCCCTTCGGTGATTTCAGGTTGCTCAACACCAATCTCATTGATATACGAATCCGCCATGTACGGCTGTGTCGGCGTGCATCAGCCCCCGTTCGGTGTAATATAGAAGAAGCCTACCCTCAAGTCGAGTGCCTCCCAGGGCGCAGCGCCGCCCTCAGTAGCAGTCACGGTCTGAGCCTCCAGGTCAATGTTCAAGTTGAGTGGTTCCGACATGATGACAACAGAGAAAGGCGGGGAACATAGTGGGACGACGAGGTCATATATATGGTGGTCGGATCTCTAGCGTCTTCATTGGTTCATTCGACGTCAAGAACTATGGAATGCCAGTCACCTTTCTCGGACGGACGTGCATTCGATTCTTCCCCGCTGGCGCTTACAGCCGCGCAGTGAGCCGAGTAGCTTGCGAGCAACGTCGCGTGGCCGTCATTGACACAGTGGTGATCGTATCGTAAAATAGGCACAGCACACGCCACCGAAAATGCTCAACCATACCGCTTAGGTTCAGCAGGCTGTCCTCCCACCGTCTCTGTCTCTTCCTCCTCCTCGGCAAACCAATCTTGTACCGTCCTCGTCTCCTCGGGCGTGGCGATGTTGACAATCGTTGATTTGCTTTGCGAGTCTGTGGCGAATGATGATCAGAGAACAATGATATCGCCACAAAGTAGAAGCACTTACAGGCCTCGAACGCTTCCATGCCGTTCTCTCTTCCTATGCCGCTGTCTTTCATACCACCCCTGCGTGAACCGTTCAAGTAAGATTTAAGACAAGACTTTTAACACAAAACGTACCATGGTGAACTAGGGTCGTTCCTGTGGTGGGTGTTCACCCATACGAGGCCACTCTCAATGGCATCAGCAACCCGATGCGCACGCGACAGGTTCTCCGTCCAAATTCCCGCACCCAATCCATACCGACAATCATTCGCCAGCGCCACACCTTCCGCCTCGCTCTAAACAAACCCAACTTCAGCCTCATCAAAACACCACATCACAAACGACCACAAACTGACCTGGAACTGCTTGACCACAACAACAGGCCCAAACACCTCTTCCCGCCACAAGATATCTTCCACCGGAACATCCTCGATGACCGTAGGCGGGAAGAAGCTGCCCTTGGAGAAGTCGAACCCATCCAGCTCCGACTTGCCCGTCATGCGCTCGCCGCCTGTTAGGATCTTGCCTGGCCGCTCGCGTTCGAGGTGGATCATGTGCTCGATGCGTTTCAGGTGGCGCTGGTTGATGACGGACCCCATGGTGGACCTGGGGTTCAGAGCTGGATCAATCAGGTCAGATCAACAAGGGGTGTGGGTGTGGCGATGAAGAGGGAGGACGCTTACGGTTACCCATCCGACGTCGGATGCTCTCGACTTTGGCCACGAAGAGAGACATGAACTTGTCGTAGATGCCCTTTTGGACGATGAGGCGGGACCCGGATACGCATGTCTGGCCAGACGCTATGAAGCATGCGAACGCTGCGCCGTTCGCGGCTGCTTCTGGGTCTGCGTCGTCGAATACGACGATGGGAGTCTATGTTGGAAGTCAATGAATATGCGGTGGACTGTGAACAATGACGTGTGTGATTTGCGTACCTTGCCTCCCAATTCGGCTGTGAACGCAGACAAATTGGAACCTACGATCCCTCCCAAATGTCGTCCAGCTTTCGTTCCCGCAGTGATGTCCACCTTCCTCACAAGAGGATTAGAAGCTAAATGTTTTGCGGTCTCTGGACCCCCAGGTAGGACCGAAAGGACACCCACAGGCACTGGAGATGATGTCAATTCTAAGGCGCATTTGAGCCACATTCTGCTTCGTCACTCACATCCAGCCTGGACGGCGAGTTCCGCGAACTGCAATACGCTCAAAGGCGCATGCTCAGATGGTTTGACTATGACAGAGTTTCCAGTGGCCAACGCTGGTGCAATCTTCTTGATTGCAATAAGGAGGGGGTGGTTGAAAGGCTGGGATGGCAAAGCTTCAGCAACCATGTGTTAGAATGGTAGCAATTTAAATACTCACAGTAATCTGGCCAACGACACCCAAGGGTACCCGCTTCACATAATTCAACAGTGGTCCCTGCGTAGGCGCAACGAAAGCACTACTTGTGCGAAGTAACGCTGCATAGTAATCACTAAGAACCAGTCACGCAAATGCCAAAGAAATCATGAGATTCGCGACACGTACAGCCATTCTGGTATTCGCGACAACTGCGCCATCATCTCCCTAATCGTCCTTCCCGTCTGCTCCGACTCCATCCTCGCCATATCCGGGATGACTTCCTCCAGGTCGCGGGCTAGGATCGTCACCGTAGCTGAACGCTCCAGTGCGGGCAGCTTGGACCAGGAACCGAGTTTAAATACGTCTTGGGCATCGCGGACTGTTCTGTAGACATCGTCTTCTGACGCTGTGACGACACTGGAAGCAAAATTGTCAGAAGCGGACGAGATAGTTTGGAGGGAACGAGCATACGTAGATAACAGTGCCCCTGTAGCAGGGTTGCGAACTTTCAGTCTATGAATACAGATGAGTAAGACGTGGAAAATGAACTTGATACACGCACTCCGTTCGTCCAGCAGACAATTCTGGCAAGGGGCCCTCGAGCAGGACATGATGTGCGAATGGACTGTAACGACTTGAGTAAGTGATCGCACTGTTCCCCCTGGGCTGTATACGTAGTTCAATGAGGGTCTTCAATGATAAATCTCAAGTAAACTCACCAGTTTCACCTTCAATGCTCGTACCATGATAATTGACGGTGGTCAAGAGGCCAGACCTGGCGAAGCGCGCATTGACCACAATTGAGCGCTTTTGTTTTATGGGCGTTTGCTATTGCAGAGTAGCGTGGTCCTCAAGTACCCATTGATACATGTTTGTAAACAATCAAAATAAATGCAGAAACACGACATAATTTCTTGTCTACAATTGCGGCATACCACTGTATGAACTCGACCAAAACTCGACTGAACAACATTCACCGCAGAACGCGACGCGATCACGTGCGTCTCACGTGTAAAGCACGCGCCGCCGGCGCATTGTTCCGAGTTCGGGCGGCAAATATTTCCTAGAGGACCAATTCTCGGCTAAGGCAAGTTTGAACGAGACCACTATTGGTGGTGGCCGCCTTGTCTCAGACACGTCTATTGTTCTCTCCAGGACGTATTTTAGTCGGGGACATTGCAACGTTCCTGTCCATCTACCTCTTCCTCTCCCAGTTCACTGCCATCTATCTCGCTCCCAACCTCAACTCCAATCGAACAGTCATGCCTCCAAGGCGGTCCACTCGCGCTGCTTCCATCAAGCCAGCCTCAGGAGCTGTGGAAAAGCCTGTAGCTAAGCCGGCTTCCAAAGCCGTACCTAAACCTGCCTCAAAGGCTGTCCCCAAGCCCACTCGAGGCGCAAAACGTCCTGCGTCTCCCGAGAACGATCCTCCCCCTCCAGCGAAACGTTCGCGCGCACCGCCCAAGGTCATCGAGAACGGTGTCAACGGTGTCGCATCAAGGACTTCGAGCGTGAACGAGAAGGAAACGGAGAAGGTCGTTGTGGTCCCGCGTAAGCCTGCCGGTCGTCCTCGCGCTCCTCGTCATGTCGCAGCTGGCCCGCCTGCGGTCCCTCTTCCTACCCCACCTGAGCACACCCGTCCTGCTGCGCAACTCTTTGTCTGGGGTGCGGGCAACTTTGGGCAATTTGGCATGGGTCCTGACGCGCTTGGTGATTTTGAGAAGCCGAAGAGGAATCCGTGGATCGAGAATGCGATCGAGGAAGGCAAGTTTGGTGAGGAGGGTGCTGGCCTCGAAGCTATTGCAGCTGGTGGCTTGCATACGCTTTTGATTGACGAGAAGGGCACTGTAAGTATCGTCGTTTCATTTGGTGGCCCACACATGTTGACTTTTTTCAGGTGTGGTCATGCGGTGTTAACGATGACGCTGCGCTTGGACGAATCACGAACAACGTGCCAAACCCCGACAAGGAGGGCGAATTCCTTGATATTGATACTCTGACGAGTCAGCCATACCCGCTGCAAACCTTGGTAGACGAGGGCTTCCGCGCAGTGCGGATTGCTGCCGGTGATAGCATCTCCGCTGCGCTCAGCGACCAGGGTGATTTGCGCGTCTGGGGATCCTTCCGAGTAAGTTCATCTAAGATTAGACTTTTGTTGTCCCTCATCTGATTATATGCGCGCAGGGAGTCGAAGGCCTTCTAGGATTCTCTAGCGGCCACAAGCACCAAGTGCTGCCGGCGCCCATTCTCGACTTGAAGGCAAAGCCTGGAGCCGACGTAGAGAAGTTCTCCGCAGTTGTCGCGGGCAACAATCACCTTCTCGTACTCACTTCAAGCGGTGGCCTGTATGCCTGGGGTGCCGGTGAGCAGGGCCAGCTTGGCCGTCGCGTCTTGGAGCGTCGCAAAATCCATGGCACTGTACCAGAGAAGATCGTTCTCGGAACACGCACTCACAAAGCTGTCCTCGTCGGAGCCGGGGCCTACACATCTTTCGCTGTGGATGACAAAGGTGAAGTGTGGGCTTGGGGTCTGAACAACATGGGTCAAACAGGCACTGGATATCGCGGCAATCAACACTCCGAGGTGTCGCTGCCAAAGAGAGTGGTTGGGATTAGTAAGGAAGAGTTGGGTGGTATAGAGCACGTCGTTCAGATCGCCGGTGGCGAACACCATACCCTCTTCCTCACCTCGGCTGGCAAAGTTTATGCGTGCGGCCGAGCGGACGGTGGCCAACTTGGGTTAGGACCGAATGACGAAGCGTTCGAGGACGCTGCGTTCCCCGATATGCTCGAAACGCCTGCCTTAGTCACCTTCCCTGATGAGGACGACCCCATCGTGCACATTGCGGCGGGGCTCCGCAACAATTTAGCCGTGTCCCAAGGTGGTGCGCTGTTCTGTTGGGGATCCGGACCTCAGGGAGAACTCGGCGCTGGAGAGGATGAAGTTAAGACACCGAAGGCAATTGTGAGGAAAGAAGGAGGCTCATGGGCTTCTGTTGTTGCCTCGTGCGGAGGTCAACATTCCATGGCGTTGTTGAGGAAGAAGTCATAGTGTATTTTCCAGTCGCGTTGCAGTCGTTCTCATTCTCTCCGCCTCCGTGAAACCTACTCACTCATAGAATGGACTGTCGTCTGCTATTCATTTTTCTCGCTCCCTGCCCATTATTCACTGACCCTTCTACATTGTTCTATCTCATCCATCGCATTCAACTTTACCTTGTAATCCTTCCCATTCCCATCACGCTATCTTATTCTCCCTCCCACAAGACTGTTTCCGAGAATTCTATGGATTGCCAACGATAAATTCACTTGACGTTCTTTCTATAATATTGACAAACGTGTGTGCTTGCATTCGGAGTTTCATAAATTGAAGTTCATAAGGTAGGCGACTTGATAGTCTCAAACCAAGACCCTCCACGGCTGCGCGGGTGGAGGGTCTTGTCGCAAAGTAGGATTCTGATAGACATGTATTTTGATACGTTTTTTATAGATTGTGATTGTTATGTCATAACAATCTTTTTCTTATCGCGCGTACAAATGATTTGAAACGAGTTGGACCTGTGAGTGTCACACCCCATCACGCTCGGCCTCATCCATGAGATCACACATCATACATCAATAGTCTATTCTAACTCTATCGTGCAACACCTCTATGCAGCATGGTCAAGCCGCGCTCGACATCCACTGTCTCTACTCTTCCTATCTCTACAAAGCGTGACGCACGTCCATGTACTCCACCTTCGGACCACTCGCTAGCTAGCCCACACACGCCAGATCACTCTGTCGCTGCATCGGGACTCGGAACTCCGGATCTGTATGTGCGCCAAGTCCGACTCCGCAGACGAGACGTCCAGTTGTATCGATCTCCGAGACACCGTGGCCTCGTCTCGGAGGGAGAGTTGCTGTGAAAAAACTCATCAGCACAACTGAGGAGATTTTCGGATATAAACCCCTAGGTGTTAGATCCTCAATCTTCAGCAACTTCCAGCGACCATCTAGCTTGTTTCGTTCGAAGAGAGGCAATGCCTTGTTGTACGCGGGCGTAATGCGGCACGAGTGAAAGCAGCTGGGAGTGAAAAAATGGCCAGCGTTGTAGCGTTAATTTGATGAGTCATGGAATCAAGTCGTTGAGATGCTTTGTGGTTCGTGAAATTGATGTTGTCGTAGACGATACCGAACAGCCTGTCGCTAGTGAGGACAAACTTGCGAGCTCGAATTTTGGCATCCTCGGAGAGTGTCCTGAGGGCACGTTGTACGGTACTGCAAAGTAACTCGTCAGTGATGGGTATTCTGGGATGAGAATGACATAACTCAACTCGTAACTCACTGACAGACCCATAGCATGTAGAACATCTATGATCCGCCGGCTTGCCCCGCAACTTGCAAGAAAGATGCCGCACAGAAGCTAGAACGTGTCTGTCCCGCGGTTGCGCTTGTATAGAAGAATACTGATTACAATGAGAATAGCCTGGAGACATTTAAAACGCAGCTAGATCCTTATAGAAGAGGCACATACCTGACTTGCAGAATCTGCTTTTCCGGGCTTCTCTGTAGCATTCCAATGCTCGTAATTGTTCGGGGCAGTCAGGAGTGCATTGAGCACAAAGAAAAGGCACAGTAACAGGGTCATGTAGATGTCGTAGATTTTTCGGAGGCCAAAGTCGGTCGTGAGGAACGGTATGGTGAGGCCGGGTGCAGAAATCTTGAGTTCTGGGTTCTGGATAGCTGCAGTAGATTCCTTCACTAACATTTTGACTGCTTTTGCTGTAACAATGCTGTTGGGTTTCGCTCTTGCACCCCCTGCAGGCACAGAGTCGGTCCAAACATCAAGGATACGTTCTGGCCCAAAAGTATTGCCGCAAACTGGAGCTACCTCAGATGAACGAAAAAAATCGACAAAGAAGTCGTTCGCGAAGCGCCAGCCTCGTTCACGAATATAGTCAGTCACAGATCGAATGTCTTTCTTGGACGAAGAGGAAGGAGCTGGAGGATCGGCGTCCATATTGGAACAGTGCTGAGGAGAACGTCTAACGCGACCGTGACGCGACGCGTTGACGCGTTAGCGCGCTGTGACCCACGTGTGACCCATTGAAAATTGATGTGACGAGACCGTTCTTATCTCGGTAACAACCCGGAGTAATAAAATTTCTATCAAAACACAAGTCTATTAGAATCCTACTTTGCGACTTTCACTGATCTGAGCTATGGCATTGTTGGGTTTTTCGTACGGCATCCGAGTCTGCTACGCTATCGTCAAGTACAAAGCACTGAGCACTACGCTTTCTTCAATATGACGGCATGTCTCATATTACATCGCAGACACGTATCGAAAGGTTCTAAGTCCGACGGAGGGTTCCCAGACTTCCTGGCTAAGGTTCCAAGTACCCTGCACATCCGGATCAACGTCTGAACCCCTCGGACGGGGGTTACACCTGGAATGTGCATGCTGCCATCTTCAAGGTACAGACCTTGTCACATATCCGCGTTTGTGCTTTACTCATCTTTGTGCTTTACTCATCCGCGATCTCGCCTCCTCCAGGAATGATATAAAGCATCAAGCAGAAACCTGAACAGATTCCATCATCACCCGCATCGCTTGCCTCGTACCACCATGAACCCAGCCAACTACAAAGATCTCGTCAACTCTCGTGGTTACAAGTACCATTACTACGCTGTTGCCGCCGAGGCAGACAATTTGACGATTGTCTTGGTGCACGGCTGGCCCAACACTTCCAGGGCGTGGCGTCTCGTAGTCCCTTTCTTCGAAGAGAAAGGCTATGGCGTCATCGTTCCCGACATGCTCGCGTACGGAGGCACTGACAAGCCTACCGACTACAAGGAATACCAATTCAGTCTCTTGAACAAGGACATCGTTGATATCCTCGACGCAGAGGGTGTCAAGCAGGCTGTTGCCGTCGGTCACGATTGGTGAGTTGCCTAGGCTCCCTCCTTGTGGTGACCTTGAATTAAGTACGCGAACGGTCTCTAGGGGTTGCGGCATCGTATCACGTCTCCCAAATTTCTTTCCGGAGCGTTTCATAGCATATGCGTTCCTGAACGTTCCATGGTCTGCACCGAGCCCCAACTTCAACTTTGAGCAGTTTTTGGCGCAAACGAAGGCTCTCACAGGATATGAGAACTTTGCATACTGGTACTTCTTCTCTGAGGAGGGTGCAGATAAGATTATGGAAGACCATGTGAGTGTACCACTCTAAAGCGCATGTCGCTTCGAACTCTAACGCGAATCATGTCAGATCGAGTCCCTCATGAGTACTATCTTCCCCAAAGAACACCATACGATGAAGGATGCTTTCGCTGTTAGAGACGCGTTCAAAAAGTTGCTGCTTAGTGACTTCAAAGCTCCTGTGGGAGATTTCCTCACCGAGGAGGAGCAGCAAATCTTCGTCGATACGTTCCGAAAGAACGGCTTCGCAGCTCCCCTTTGCTACTACAAGATCATGACGGCCAACGCCAGGAACTCGGATGACGCTAGTAAGTTGCTTCTATAATTGAAGGATGTCTCATCTAAATAGCTATGCAGCCATCCCCGAATCTCGACTCCTCCCACCTCTCTCAAGCCCGCTGTTCTTCGGCGCTGCTCTCCAAGATCCTGTCTGCCTTCCTTCCGTTGGAAGGGCTGCGATGGCTACGTTACCGGACCATAACGTCACTATCAAGGATTTCGACGGTGATCATTGGTTGTTGGAATATCCCGCGACTGCAGAGGCTGTGAAACATGAGTTGCATGCATGGTTCGAGAGCACCGTGAAACCTACTCTGAAAGCTCGTGTGTAATATCTGGTGACGTCACGCATTGTACTTGTATACGAGAAGCTCTTAAGCCGGTGCATTAATCTTCCTGATAACTATTGTTTTAGACATGTGTATTGTGTCCGGTGTCAATTGTGCAATCTTGATAAGTCATCGTTCTTCCATTGCTTCGGACATGAACATCCAATCATATTGATAATTCAACGACTGACATGAACCATGAGGATAACACCCCTCGCCCTTGCGTTTGTATATAACATTGGGATTGGACCTCAGATTATTCCCCAGCCGCCATGTTTTCCTCTCCGTCTTACGCGTCCTCATCCAGTTCTACTCTCGAAACTCCGGACATAGAAAACGTCGGCGTTGGCTTGCAAGTCAATTGCACCCCACCTTTGAACGTGGCCCCGCGAACGGGGGTCATCGTCGTGGAGTTGACCAGTGAGTCGTGTTCATTCAACCGTACCAGTCGATGGCCGACTAATTTCATTTTAAGTCATCTCAGCTCTAAACTTGCCTCTCACAAGATTTAGAGTGAAGCAGCCTAATCCGAGGCTAACCGTCATAACCGATGGTACACCCGCATCTTACCAAACAGCGACCGCACACAGAAGCATAAATCCTACCTGGAATGAGTCCATACAAATGTATGTATCTTTCTCGCAAATTGAGCGCGGTTCGTCGGCTGACTCTGCTTGTGCAGCACTTTCAAAGACCTTGATTCCTCGATCCATTTCCAGATAGCTCACAACTCCAACATCCCAACATACGAATACGTGCTCGGGGAGGCCACCATCACGGTCAGAACCCTGCCCAGTCGGATCTCACAGACGCTTGAACTTCCCCTCAACCCCGTCGATCTTCCCGGGCTCGAACACTGCGGATCGGTCATTATATCAGCTCGCCGGACCGTCGCACGGAAGGTCGAGAGCCAGTATGGTGGCAGGACGTTCTCCACCAAGATAGCAATACTGGGTTCCCCTCGGACATTCAGCCTCGCCAGAACTCTGACAGGAGACACGCAAAATACCAAAGGGTTGCATGCATTCCTTCGGGTGCTCGCGCAGCTAGAGACTCTGGATAAACTCACACAAGAAGTTCTAGAGGTGAGAGTCAAACCACGAGCTGTTTGCCGTTGTGTCACACTGTCTGATCGCCTCGTGTAGTTCTACCCCTTGGTTCCCTTGACATGGTCAATGATGTCAACACTATTCAAGGTATGTCTTTGATCCTTGCACAGCATGTCAAGACATTAAACTCCCAAAATCAACAGGCTATCAATAGTACAGCAGAATTCGAGAAAGACGCGAAGGTCGCTGACCTTCTTCAAGAGATGTCCGAAGTATATCATTTCGTGGACGAATTTCAGACGACGCCTGTGATGTTCATGACCCTACAATTTATCATGACCCGAATACTCAAGCAGACGATTGACTGCGGGATCTTCCTACAGGAATACTTTGAGATCGGTTTTGCCGGTAAGTCCACGAGAATTGGAACTGAGATAGTGCACGTTCAATCGCGACTGACATTCGCATTTCAGGGCGTCTTCGTCGCTCGCGATTTGAGACAATTAAAATCCTGAGGACATATATCCGAAGCTTTCAAACATTCCACAGAGCCCTTAGGAGCGGCATTTCGCCGTCTAACAGACAGTCAATATCTTTCCCTTCCAGTAGCGGCGTACAGTTGCTAGGTGCGAGTTTACTTAAATGTCGTGTGCTTCGATAACTGAGCTCATAAATTTTCTTAGTGATGGATGCGCATATAAAGAGGCTGAACCCCGTTGAGATGGATGGTGCTCATCGCGTTCCGTGCCCACCTCGCACTTCACTAAATATACTGCAAGATATCTCGGACTGGATTATTGATGCACACGAGAGGAGCACCATTTTGTGGCTTCGTGGGAGATCTCAGTCGGAACGGAGTATGGTCGCTACAACCGTGGCGCATTTCTTTCGAGACCTGTCTCGACTTGGAGCCTTCATCTTCTTTGACTCCGCCGATACGCCACCGAGGCGGAACCCGACCTTTCTCTTCAGGACCATCGCCGCCCAGCTTGCGACATTTAACCCTTCCATCGCTGAAGCTGTCGTTTCTGCCATTCAGACCATACCATCCATAGCGCAGGCCACACTTGCACTGCAATTCTCCGAGCTTCTCCTCAAGCCGTTACTCCTCCACCAGGAGTCTAATACGCAATACGAAGGACCGATTGTCATCGTCATTGATGGCTTGGATGGATGCGAAGCAGGTCCAGCCAGGGATGCTGTTCTCTCCGTCCTGGCCGAACAGTCAAGCAAGCTGCCCCGATTTGTCCGGATGGTGGTTACATCCTCCCCTGCACCCGACATATGTGATGTTTTCAGGCAGAGAACCGTCTCCTTGAAGGAAATGGATGATATGGCTGCATGACTTGGTTCTAACTTGAAGTGTTCCTTCCTATGCACAGTTCTGCTTGTGTATGTATTAGGTATACGTTCACCCTCCTTCGCTGGGAGATCTACGATTGACACGTCCTCGTGACCAAGACGCATTCATCAAAATGGTTGGGCGCGAGCCACCCGTCGTAGCAACGGGCCAACGGCTTCCCATCTTCTCTTGGTTCATCATCCCAACCATCCGCGAAAACTTGCTCTGCATTGAGCACAATTCACAGCAAGATCGTCAAGAAGGACTGGGTTGCCGCGTTCCATCTGCTTGAGGTGCTCAACATTTGGATGGATGTTGCCGTTGAAGTGCGTTGGCCCAGTGAGTTGAGCCTTGTATACAGGCGACGGGCCGGCGATGTCGTTCAGGACTTTGGCATAGGAACCTATATAGAATCCTTGCATGGCGATTCCCCAAGACGACCCGTATTTCAGGAATGTCTTCAGTGTAGGGGAAGTGTTCCACGTCAAGGCGGTTCTGGGCTTTCAGAGCGTTACTTAATGACTGTGATCAACGAGGCGCCGTAGACGTTGTCCGTCAACTCGACGCGGTGACCATCGTCGACCACTGGGGAACAGATGCATCAGATGCCAGCTCGCACCTGTGCACTATGGCTCAAGCTGTGAGTATCTTGCGCGTTTGAATCACGAAATGAACGCGTCTTTTCGGCCTCAGTGTCATTCGTTTCCTTGCTACCAATTTTATACCGCGACTGATATAAGAAATGTCGCCGGTCAACCTGGTTCCTGAGGGCTACACTTACCTTAACAAAAACACCTTCGTGTCTCAAAAAACGAACGCCGCAGTCAACTTTTTGTTTGGCAAACAGGACAATCGTGATTTTGACATGTTTGAAATGTATATCTACAACAGTGAGAACCATTCTGAGAGCGTAAAACGGGAGTGAAACCCAGGCTTACCTTAAATCGTCTCAAACAGACTTCTCTGCATATGGCCAGCTGGACATGATTGACAAGCAGTTCCAGGCTGTTGCACTGGAACAAGCCCGCGTTGAAGACCCAGAAGGCTAAGGCTGAGAAGAGTGACTCAGATCCTTATCTGAAGAAGAGCAGCAGGAGATCAAGGAGGCCAAAGACGACGAAGATGAAGATGAAGACGAGACATGCTGGTACGAGGAAGGTCGTGACGGTGCCGATGAAGACTACGACAACGATAACTTCGTTCTGGCGAGGGTGTGGAAGGCGTACAATGCATACTTGCAGGGCTGTTCAACTTCGACAAAACCCCTTCGAGGTCCTCCTCAATGGGATTTGAGCAAGTGGTCCGATGCTCAGAAGGCTCCTTTCAAGTCGGATTAGTAGCTAGGTTCCTTAACACTGGCAGGTGCTGTCACTTGGAGATGGAAGTACACTGTGTAGCCGATTTCTTGAAATATTGGATGGTGTGGGTTGTCTATGTTATACCGTTATATCAAAGACGATACTGTAGTATGAACAATGCGGTGTTGACCTGACAGTGACAGTCGTCTAACTTGAATCAGAGCGGTAACTCATCTCAGATTGACGCGACCACGTGACGAGACACGCTCATTAAAAAGGCTACCCGAGAATGCAGCTCTTCTCCACTCTCCACGCGACAACGGACACCTGGCAGCTCAAACATTTACCACTCAAAATCGTGCCCATTATCTACTCAATATGTCTGAAGCTGTAAGTATACCCTGCAGCTTTGAAGCTCGTTTTCGTGTCCAGATAGCCCGCACCACGCGGTATTGCGGGATCATTTTCCTTTGGACTGACCACAAATGTTGCAGCCAAAACTGATTCCTGAAGGGTATACCTACATCAACAATATAACCTTCGTGTCTCGTAAAACGGACGATGCCATCACCGATCTGCTCGCCAAACTGGACAAACGCGATCCCGACCTGTACGCTATGTACATTTATAACGGTGAGTTTGGGTTTGGAACATTGACGCGATGTGGCATTGACTCATTCCGAACAGATTTCTTCAACTATGCCCAACTTGACATGGTTGATAAACAACTGAGCTCGATCCACAGCAAGATTGTCAAGAAGGAATGGAATGAAGCATATCAATTGCTCGAGACGTTGAGCGTGTGGATGGAAATGGCCAATCTGTCATGGCCGAGTAAGTCGATTTCTGCCTTCGTATCGCGCCTATAATCAAACTACACCCTTTGTTCCAGTGGTCGACGACGGCGAACGCGTCAAGTACACGGACAAGGTCTACGGCGCCGCGTTGATCACGGTCATTCGTGCCCTCAAAGCCGAAAATCGCCTTGACGTGGAACATTTCCCTACTTTGAAGACATTCCTCAGGTACGCATCGTCTTGGGGAATGGCCATGCATGGCTCTGGGATGGGAAAATACACCAAAGTCCTGAATGCCATCGGTCGTCGTGTCTTTAACGTGAAAGATCAAACTCCAGAGTCACAGGCACTGGAGAAGGCCCGTGTCGAGGAATGGATTACGACTTTGCCCGCAGAGGAACAGGAGGAGATAAGAAAGATTCGTGCGGAGAGACCTGAGGAGGAGGAGGAGGAGGAGGATGAAGACGACAGAGAGTCTAAATATTGGTACGACGAAGACGGTGCCGATGAAGACTATGACCACAGGAGCTTCGTGTTATCGAGGGTTTGGAAGGAGTACAAGGGATACTTGAAGGATTGTCCCAATAAACCCCGCCGCGGGCCACCTGAATGGGACCTGAGCAAGTGGTCTGATGCTCAGAAGGCACCATTCTTGTTTGATAACATGGATGATAACTACTAGGGCTTGCGGAGTTATAGTTAGTATAACGGCCTCCCCCCCCAGTGCCACCGTTTAGTTCTGTGATGACCCAATTTCTTGACATCTTGACACTCGATAACGATATGATAGACCTGTATATACTCAAAACCTGCTATAGACAACCACAGTACATGATCCGCAATCAATAGACCCCACTCACAATAGAAACATACAAGGTTTCGTAGACTCAGCTCAATCATAGGTAGCCTTCAAACGCCCTACGATGTACTCCTCGGTGGTCACGGAAGGATATTTCTTTCCCCGAGTGACATCAAAGCAACTTGGGATACAGTCGATCTCGGCCCCACCATTAGGATTGCAGAAGAATGCGATGCTTTGTCTCGCAGGAATCACCCCTTCCGTATCTGATAGTTTCTCCACAGGAGGTGCAACAACACGGTGCAATGTGGATTTGAGGGTATCGTTGCTCCAACGTGCGAGCAAGTCTCCGGCATTTACAACAATGGTTCCGGGCTACGGCATCGCATGAGACAGGACATGATGGTGAAGAGCAGCATGAAACTTACGATGGGTGTAGCAGGCTGGAACTGCAAGGTATGCGGATGTTGTACTTCCAGCCCCCCGACCTAAACAATCAACGACAAAGGTCCAGCTATCGTATCCTGGCAAGCTGTATGTGGTACTTACTGAGTCTTGGAACAGAAGTGTCAAAGTACCATAATCTAAACGCATTCTGGTCAGTACAGCAATATCAATCGCAATACCATAGATGTTGACATACCGGAATGCGCTCCTGCTCGAGCTTGCCCTTCTTGCCCGAGCAAGTCGGTTTTGATGGAAGGATAGGAGAGCAGTCTCATGTTATGGAACTGCTCGTGGATCTTCGTATCAAACCACTTCTCGTCCAGATCAAGTCCCAATGCAATGGCCCGCATCACCACAGCGTGCAGCGCATGGCAAGTTTGGAAGAATTCTGTTATGGTCGATTTGAATCCGGGAGCGTCGGACTCTTGTGGCCAATGGTTCTTATATATTGTATCCCAGTCACGACCAATCTCCATCGACTCCTTATAGTCTGGTGCTTTTGAACGCAATTTGGCAATCTCTTCAGGATCAGAGGACTGGGTCACTCGCTCTCTACCTATACGAACATAGCCTCGATTCGCCCGCGGATCCTTCCAGGCAAGAGTGTCCTGAGGCAGCAGTCAGCATAGTGCCTGAGAGGAGAGGCACACCTTACCTTGACTTCTGAAGGCAGGTTAAAGAAATCGTCACTCTTGTGACCATCATGAGTACCATTACCGACGGAGAAACGGATACCATACCTTCCTGAATACGTTCTGAACCACTGCCTCTGGTATGCCATGGTTCTCGAGGTATATGAACCCGACTTTCTTGAATCCGCTCACAATCTCATCCGCAGTCCTTCTCTTCTCTGCTTGTGACGATGCAGAGATGAATTTGCTGAAGTCAATGAGAGGTATCTGGAAGCTCGAGTCCTGGGATGACTGCTATCAATATCGGCGAAACGACCGGCTGGACTTGCGCACACACCTGGGCGATGGTTGCCAACGATCGAGTCCTCCATTGAGAGAAACGACGCTGTGTGAGACCTGCACCAAGTCGTACTCGCAGCATGAAGTATAAAAGTGCGTAGAATTGCCAGTGGACGATACAGAGTGAACTGATCCCGCGCACGTAGCTGAGCTACTAGCTCGAGTAGACGCCTGAGGAGCTTATCTCGTTAAGTGTCCGAGTAGCCGACTTAGTTACCGAGATATCGGCAACAAATATCTGAAATTGAAAGTCCTTCCTTCCGTGGATGACATGAATTGGAAATACGTTGCGGTATAAGATGCGTGAAGAGAGACATGTAGACATCCAGACATAGCCATCCAAGAAAGTATTCAGAGGAGCAGCCTACGAAATAGGCTCAGGCATTTACGCGCGGAAAGACAACGAACTCGGAGACCTCAACCGTCTGAACAATGCTGTCATCGTCTTTCCTCCATCCGGACCCCATCTAGGAGCGTGAAGTGCAAGGCAAGGTATGATTGTCAGTCAGGTATGACACGAAAGACAAAAAATTTAGCACTCACTCTCCACCTGCTACCTCTTGACAGCATTGCTCAAAATCGGACGAAACGGATACTTCATCCCACTTATCAACCACATAGTCCTATCACACAAAGATGTCAATGTCAATGCCAAGGCAGCAATACTCGGTACATACCTCAACCAAGGCATGAAGTTCGTCCCACGTAGATGTCGCCAACAACAACGCAAAACTGCTCTGAGGTGTGATCGTGGACATCATATGCTCCAACGCAAGCGAAGCGAGTCCCGGCATAGCATACCGATGAGCAACTTGGTACATAGACAACGCAGACGCCGGTGGGGGCGCGGAGACAGGGTGTGGATGCGGGTCAGGATTTCCAGTGGACGATGGGCGCGATCGCTGGCGCTGTTGACGAGGAGAAAGTGGGTGATGAGGGCCGCCACTCGTAGGGAAGTTGCCCGCCGTCGGCGAGACTGCGAGAGGAATCGTCTTCGAACGCGGACTAGGTGTAGGACTCGGTGGCATCGGTACAGTGAGACTCAGTTGATTCCCTGCGTTGGGCGGGCCGCTGGATGTGCGACGAGTCGGTGAAGCTGGAGGACGGTTACTAAGAGACTTGGACGGAGACGGAGGCTGACGCGAGGGACCAGCACCGCCTGTTGAGCGCATAGTGGACAAAGCGTTGTTGGCACCGCTCGCATTGGGATTCGAAGGCGAGACCTGCTTCCCCTTCAAGTTCTTCGCCTTTTGTGTGTTAGAATTCCCGCTCTCTAGACTTGCAACGCTTCGTGCATCACTGAGGTCCTGAGAAGAGTCATAATGTTTGCTGAAAATCTTCCATTCCCACTCGTCGGTACCTGCAGCGTTTTTCAACGATTTTGCACTCCAGCCCGCACCGACGCCGTCGACCGCTGCCTTGGGGTCGTCCTGTTCACGGAATAAGGTCCAATTACCGTAGACCCATTTGAGGAGCCAGTATATGGTGCTGAAATCGGCCTCCTCTACTATGATGGTATATACCTTGCGTTCTCCCTGGGCTCTATTCTCGACCACATTTTCGGAGAATGATGAGTTGAGCATGGTAGCGAAGTAGTCCGACCTGCGCTTGAGAATATCAGAGTGTGCGTATATGATCCTTTTTCTCGCCACAGTCTGCGCTGGAGCCATTGACATAGACTCGGACACAGACGATCTTCTCGCCGAAGGTACTTCGGTGCTAGGTGATTCTGGGGGGAAGTCCGGAGTGTCGGACTCATCCCTGCGTTCGAGACAGACGAATTGTACGTCTCCAGTGTCTAGTGCTTTGTCAGTGGATGTCCTGTAACGGGGAAATGATGCTCTCACTTGAATTATCTAGAGACGCTTCCAGACCGTCGATCAAATCCCGCGGAACGTAAGCAGCGCCAGGTTGCTGGGGGAAGAATGGCCCAACAGGAGAGTGAATTTGGATACATATCACGAAGGAGTCAGTTTCCTTGATTCTTGGGTTTTCGAGAAGCGTAGAGAGGGGAGGCAATGGACACTCTGATTCGACGTTAACATCATGTCACGGGTCAGAGGGATACGCTTACCCCATACTTCGCTATCCTCGCGGAAGACCCAATCATTTTGCCAATACTCCCAAACCCATTCAGCACGAGCACCCCGTTCTCCGACACGATCGTCCTGACATTTGATACCTGTGAAGATAGAAGTGTAGATTTCATAGTCTGCGTGGGCGTATTCTAGCACCACAGACGTGATGTAGAGAGAAAGAGAGGATGGATGCTGGACCCGGATAACCGGAGTGACGGGCTCAGAATCCGAAGCATCCACGACTGCCGACTTAGCTGACGAAGATAGGTCAGACATGGTTGCAGGTACGTGGACAGATGCCCGACGAACCAATTTCAAGTTTAAATTTTCCATCTCCTAGAGTAGGAGACTCTTTGAGGACGTCGAAGATTGGAGCTTCCGAAGGGGCACTGCCTTCTGCGGGTGCAGCGTCCGTGTTCTCGACATAATCCTTAAGTTTCTGGAGGTCTCTCACAACCCACTCAAATGCCTGTCGATCATCATGAGCATGCGAGAGCATCCCTGCAAAACAGATTGAAACGTACCGTGAATGACCAATGTCTCATGTTCTCTTCTTGACTTGGTGCTAAGCTCATTGCAGAATGACGTCTGACAGGTGTGCCAGCTGCTTGGGATGTCAATGTGGATGTACTAGATGTGGATGCTCGAGGGTCCCATGAAGTAAAGCTTCCAGAAGAGTGAATGGACGCTGCAGAAGAGGACGAACGATGAGTGTATGTCGTGTAAGGCCAATGTGGGCGTGACAAAGGTGACGGTCGATTTGGAGATGAAGCTACACTGGCAGGGCCAATCCGCGGCGAGGATTGGCGAGAGATATCAGACATCGTCCAACCTAGAATACCGTATAAACTGCGCGCGAAGCCCGCTTGTAGCGCAGACAACGTACAGTTCTATGTCGAAGGTAACAAGTTGAAAACTTGGATGATGTTGCAAAGGCCCAGGGTGCTGGCTGTCGTCTCCAACCGTCACTTAACCGACGCGTTGGCGCCCATAATACAACGCGTCAAAAGGTTCCGGAAGCAGATCATCACGTACTCGAGGGCAGCCGTTGCATAGTCGTTGTTTTCGTTGTACAATATAACGGGTAGATTTTCATTCGGTCCGTAGGGGTATCAATAAAGAACAAAGCGTACTGGCAGTAACGTAGGAAGACATGATTCGCGAATTGAACGCCAACTCGAACCACAAAACAACGACCTCAAGCAGCTTGCAATGCCTGTACTGCAGCCGACAGTGTTTGCACCCAGTGCGAACATTGGGTACTTGCCACTACGCGCACGTACGGGAACAGTCTTACCAGCGCCGCGGCAACGTTCAAAACATCCTGGTTTCTCCCCGTGGTCCATCCTAGGTTCAGGACTAGGACTGAGCCGTAACTCGGGGCGTCGAAGAAGTGATTCAGCTCCGATAACTGGTTGAACGTCATGAACGCTTCAAAGTTCTGGACAAGCGGTCCAGACTGTGCAATGGCAAGAAGAGAGGAAAGGGGGAGGGCTGGGGCAGTGCCATAGTTGCGCGGCGAAGGATTGAGGGACAGGTGCCCAATATGCCGCCATCGCGCAAGCATGGCGCTGAGATGGTCGGGATCGAAAGGAAGGGTATGCGGATAAGTGATGCTGAATGATGTGAGTGAGTCGCATTGCAACAATGGTGTCCAATCGACTTGACGACGTTGGTTGCGTTCACCCCGTACATCCAGTGTAATGGACTTCAGACCGCGACAGGCATGCGCAATGGACTGGAGCGCATGTGTCATCCCATCGGGAGAGTCGCATCGGATGGAAAGAGTATGGATTCTAGGGATGTGAACCAATATGCCGGCGCATTGGGCGAAGGGTGCGGTTATATAGATAACTTGCAGGGAAGGGAGGTCGAGAGTGTGAAAAGCTGGCTGGATAACGTGTTCTTGGCTGCAAATGCTTCGAGAGAGAGTCAACGATTGAAGCGGTTGCACTCTTGACAACAGGTAGCCTCGGGACCACGCTGTTGCGAAGATATCAATCGGTGAAACCATAGATGAGAGATAGGGAATGTTCGGACACAATTCACTTAGTGTCCTGGCCATCGCATCAAGCTCTAACACGGTGAGGACACGATGATCCAGGTAGACTTGAAGGTCTCTCAGCGTGTGGGAAATTTGAGTAGGCAGGTGTTGCAATACGCCCTGTACGTCCCCGAGTCCAACGCCGGGAGAGATGGTGATCCTGAAAGAGGTTAACTGAGACGCCGTTGCCCAATGGAAGGCTCCCCGGAGTCCCTGCGCAGAAACGCAGTTCACTTTGACCGTGTCGATTTGGTTCAGAAATGCCCGCACTTCCGACCGACGAACGGCTCGACTGGATTGTGTCGCGAACGTGTCATTGTATTGCTCGAAGGGGTGAGATCCTTCGAGAAATTGCAATTCACGAATGTGGACCCATTCTTGGTGGCCTTGATGGTTTGGCCCGTAGGCGGCTCGAATTCGTCGAAGCCACTCCTAACGCCAAATTATTGATAATGCGGAGGCAAAGTATGAAGTGTTGCTTACATAGTTGTCGTGAGGTATGCGGTATGCGACCATATGAAGATGATACGAGGAGGATCGGACTCGACGCAGACTGAAAATACAGGGCTGTCAGATGTCGCTGATGCATCGCGAGCAGGGACGAACCTTCAGAGTAGTGGGGAACGAGTAGGGAACGAAGCTGAAATGGCTGAACCAAGTTCGTGTTGCCTCATATTCTATATACAGTATGGGAGTGGCTCAACCTGTTCCCAATTCGTGCCTTTGACTCGAAAAACGCAAAAGAGAATCACATTCTTCTGTCAAGGGTCAAGGCCTGCGGCTCATTATCGATCCAGGAGTATGCATCGCCACACATCCACACGTACAGACGGGCTGCGCTTCAGTAATCAGCTAGTGACATCGATTTGATTGAGAGTTCGGAACCCTAATATAATATGCACATTTGTCCAATGGTGATATCCGATGGAAAGTTGAGCGAGCATGTGGGACCAGCTGTTACAACGCTGAGGAGTCCTGAAATGGCGCGNTCACCGCTCGGTCGCCCGTTCATTGACGTAGATGAAAGACGCGCTGTCCCTCGGAGACCAGCATCACTGCCGACGAAGGCTTGTACGTAGCCGCAACACTTACCTGGACATGCGCAGGGTCCGTGCTGNGTGTTCCACGGATAGACGTGCGAACCGGCTTGTCAAAAAAGTGAGACATATATCGCATGTTCTACTACCACATATACGAGAACCAATGTGAGAAATTACAATTTCAAAATCAGAGCACAATAAGCTCACCGTAAATGTTTACGCCTCCAGCGTGAACTCAGNATCAGGATTCAGTGAGGAATAAACAGCAAGTATCACACTNCCCCGGTNCGTACGTAGGGTTCGAAGAGTCGAAACCAAAAAATTTAGCGGTCGNTTTCTTCTCNAAATGTACCAAATGCAGAGTAAAGGAGTGCATAATATTGTGTGATTGTCGAATATTACGTCCGAGGAGAGTATCCTTAGATGAGGTGGCCCAAGGGAATCCAGCGCAGGTGGCTAGTCCAGTGAGTCCTCCAAGTCCACACGAGNNCANACGAG